>JAUCMX010000011.1:25965678-25973178 GCA_033459395.1 Hemibagrus guttatus
TCATACCCCACTATCTCATAGTCCACTCTATCATAGCCCACTCTCTCATACCCCACTATCTCATACTCCATTCTATCATAGCCCACTCTCTCATACCCTACTCTCTCATACCCCACTCTCTCATTCTCCACTCTCTCATACCCCACTCTCTCATACTCCACTCTCTCCTACTTTACTCTCTCACACCCCACTCTCTCATACCCCACTCCCATCATACCCCACTCTCTCATACCCCACTCTCTCATACCCCACTCTCTCCTACCCCACTCTCTCATACTCCACTCCCATGACACTCCGCTCTCTCATACCGCACTCTCTCATAGACCACTCTCTCATACCCCACTCTCTCATACTCCACTCTCTCATACCCCACTCTCTCATACCCCACTCTCTCATACCCCACTCTCTCATACATACCCCACTTTCTCATACCCCACTCTCTCATACTCCACTCTCTCCTATCCCACTCTCTCGTACCCCACTCTCTCATACTCCACTCCCATGACACTCCGCTCTCTCATACCCCACTCTCTCATAGACCACTCTCTCATACTCCACTCTCTCATACTCTACTCTCTCATATCCCACTCTCTCATACTCCACTCTCTAGTACTTCATTCTCTCATACCCCACTCTCTCATACCCCACTCTCTCATACTCCACTTTCTCATACTCCACTCTCTCATACCCCACTCTCTCATAACCCCCTCTCTCAGTCTCCACTCCCATGACCCTCCACTCTCTCATACTCCACTCCCATCATACCCCACTCTCTCATACCCCACTTTCTCAGTCTCCACTCTCTCATACCCCACTCTCTCATACTCCACTCCCATGACACTCCGCTCTCTCATAACCCACTCTCTCATACCGCACTCTCTCATACCCCACTCTCTAGTACTCCACTCCCATTGTACCCCACTCTCTCATACCCCACTCTCTCATACCCCACTCTCTCATAACCCCCTCTCTCAGTCTCCACTCCCATGACCCTCCACTCTCTCATACTCCACTCCCATCATACCCCACTCTCTCATACCCCACTCTCTCATTCTCCACTCTCTCATACTCCACTCTCTCATACTCCACTCTCTCATACCCCACTCTCTCACTCTCCCATACCCATACCCTCCACTCTTCATATCCCACTCCCATTTATACCCCACTCTCTCTACCCCACTCTCTCATTCTCCACTCTCTCATACTCCACTCTCTCATACTCCACTCTCTCATACCCCACTCTCTCATACCCACTCTCTCATACCCCACTTCTCATATCCACTCTTCATATCCACTCTTCATACCCACTCTCTCATACCCCACTCTCTCTACCCCACTCTCTCATTCTCCACTCTCTCATACCTCCACTCTCTCATACTCCACTCTCTCATACCCCACTCTCTCATACTCCACTCTCTCATCCACTCTCTCATACTCCACTCTCTCATACCCACTCTCTCATACCCCACTCTCTCATACCCACTCTCTCATACCCCACTATCTCATATCCACTCTTCATTCATACCCCACTCTCTCATACCCCACTCTCTCAGTACCTCCACTCTCTCATACTCTCACTCTCTCATACCCCACTCTCTCATACTCCACTCCCATCAACCCCTTCTCTCATACCCACTCTCTCATACCCCACTCTCTCATACTCCACTCTCTCATACCCCACTCTCTCATACTCCACTCCCATCATACCCCCTCACTCTCTCATACCCCACTTTCTCAGTCTCCACTCCCATGACTCTCACTCTCTCATTCTCCCCACTTCTCATACTCCACTCTCTCATACCCCTCTCTCTCATACTCCACTCCCATCATACCCCACTTCTCATACCCCACTTTCTCAGTCCCCACTCTCTCATACTCCACTCTCTCATTTCCTACTTTTCATACTCTTTCATAATCTCTCTAATACACCACTCCCGAGTCATCTCATGCCCCAATGACCCGAGTCTTCAGTTCCTTTAGGTCATTCTGCCCCAGTGGAGTCTTTAGTTCAGGATCAATGGATTCTGCACTCAGTGGAGTCTTCAGTTCAGTCATTCTGCCTCAGTGGAGTCTTCAGCTTGCCATGGAGTTCAGTGTCTGATAGGATGAGTTTGAGGTCGATGTCTGTGAGAGATCAGATTTGATATTTACTTTTCCATTTTTTATTCCACAAACACAGGACATGAGTAGATCGATCTCTGATGAAGGTGAAACAGGAAGTTGATCAGTTTGTGGTTGGATCTGGCAGTGGTGTCATTTTAAAATGTCAGATCAGATGGTATTTGATCAGACTGGGCGTAGTCTTTCTGCTCTCGTGTTGTTGATACACTGCTGTGTGGATGATGCAAGATGTCTGAAACTCTGGAATAAAAACAAATAAAACAAAAACGACGTGAAGAGATCTGACCTGACGTTTCTCCTTCTCTCTCCAGGTTCTGGCACGGGGATTACACCGTGGCCGTCAACATCAACGACTACCTGGACGTGTTTTGTCCGTACTACGAGGAGCCTCAGCCGCCCAGCCGGATGGAGCGCTACATCCTGTTCATGGTGAACCATGAAGGTTACGCCAGCTGCGAACACCGCATGAGGGGTTTCAAACGCTGGGAGTGCAACCGGCCACAGAATGCCGACGGCCCACTGCGCTTCTCCGAGAAGTTCCAGCTCTTCACACCGTTCTCGCTTGGCTTTGAGTTCCGTCCCGGACACGAGTACTACTACATCTGTAAGTGTCCCGAGGCCCAGATTACGTTTCCTCCAAGAGCTCAGGTGATGTTCAGTAGACTTCACTGTGACCCTCAGCAGCACAAATTACCCAGGATTCATTGCTTCTCTCTGATGGATTTTCAGTACAGTGAATGAAGCAGTTTAAAAGCAGCAGTAAATGGTTTGATGTAATAAAGTCTCTGTTCTTCTGATCAGAGCTTTAGATGTGACTGAAAACTCCAAGAATCTCACAGTCACAGGAATTAAAATGACTTCAGAATTGATTTCTTTCTATTTCCTTCAGAGATTATATTCGAATATTCATTCTTTCTAAAATATAACACACACACACAGTGTTTCTTTGCATTAGCATATTAACACAGATTCATTGTTCCATTGTGAGTGTGTTAGTCTTATTAACTAAAAAACGACATAAAACAGAGAGAAATAAAGAGAGAAGAGAGAGAGACAGAAAGAGAGAGAGAGACATACAGAGAGAGAGACAGTGACAGAAAGAGAGATTGACTGAGACACACAGAGAGAGAGAGAGAGAGAGAGAGCAGAACCAATAGAAGTAACTTAAATTGAAAAAGGAAAATAAAGAGGAGAGAGCTGAAGAGTCACAGCATCATTATAATGAAATCAATAACACAGTCAGCAGGAGGATGATGGAGTTAAACACCAGGATCTGAAGAGCAGCCGTTTATTCATTCAAAAATGAATAAATACTGTAATTCCACAGAAAATTGAATAAGATGAATAAGATCAGATTAATAAGATCAAAAATGAATAAGATCAGCTTTGACTTCATCAGACTTTTCTGCTGTGTTCCTCCTGTTCCTCCTCTTCCTACAGTTCCTCCTCTTCCTCTTGTTCCTCCTCTTCCTCCTGTTTCTCCTGTTCCTCCTCTTCCTCTTGTTCCTCGTCCTCACTCTCTCTGAGTTTCAGTTCATGGTGTATTTTAGTTTCTGCAAAAGTGTGTACTGTTCTGTTCTGATGTTATGTTAATATTTATTTTCTCACTGCTTCTGATTAATGATCTTCAAACACAGTGAGACTCATTGCTGCGTTCTGATTGGTCAGTAGGTTTATACAGCTACGTCATATTCTGTGGGACTTCAGAAGATAACAGAAAGATACGAGTGGAGATGAACATGACTAGTGCTATCAGACCCTTAAAAAAAAAGACTCCTCACTTGGAGCAGAACGGAGAACCGAGAGCTGGAGACGGAGAACACAAACCTGAGAACCTCAAACTTCAATACCACAAAAATTCTAAATATTAAACTGTTATATAAAGTGTTGTGTTATCCAGCATGCAGCGAGTTAGCTTGTTAGCATGTGTAGATGAAGTGCAAATGAAGTGCCTTCACAGAAACCCACTGTTTTTAATAAATATGTAGCAGGACACACACTCCTTCAGTCCAGTATCTTTCCGTCACGCTCCAGTCTCTTAAAATTCAGGTTGCGGTTTCAGTGAAGCAACACAAAAAGTGCCTCAAGGTCACAATCTGATGCAAGAAGTGTGTCATTAAACGCTTGAATAAGAAACAGAGACGGAGACAGAGATGGATGCAGGCGCTTTCTCGGGTCACCAGCAGGAGAATATGGACCTAAAAAATGATAAAAATCTCCTGTGGAACAATTTAGTCACCAGATTATTATATTAACCTAGAAAAGTCCTCGAGACTTTATTAGTCTCATTAAAGAGAGGTTTAATGAACAGATTGTAAAGAAATCACCAAAGTGAAGGAACGATCTCGAGATGGAGCTACAGAACTTTCTGTTAAACACCATCAGGTACCACGCTCCAACAGAACCAGAGTGTTTCTGTAACTCTCTCACACACACACACACACACACACACACACACACACACACACACACATTTTCAGTTAATTTCCAGATGAAGAACCTTCAGTTACTCATCACTTCATAGCCACATGAGGAAGGTTCAGTGAAGCGAGTCACTTCCTGTTGTCTTTGGTGTTCTATTCTAATCAGTTTTTCCTCAGCAGTCTCTCTTTATTCTCTCTCTTCAGGTCAGTCAGAGAGAAATGTCTCTGTCGACGTAAACACTCTTCTAATTCCAGAATACATTTCCTTTCTGAAGCCACAGGATGTGATGTTGATGTTTTCTCTGATATCTGATCCAGCGTTGATTCTCTGATATCATCCTGATGCTGATGCTGATGTCGTGTATCAGATTAAAGCCGTCTCTCATTTCTCCACATGGCGCACCAATCAGATCAGACGTGTAATTAGATCAGACTGCGAGAGTAAATTCACCTGATTAAAATCTGATCAGGATTCAAACTGAATGTAAAATCAGGAGTCTTGTGTTCAGAAGATTGAGACAGGAGTGAGGATGAGTATGTTTGTGTTTAAGTGTATGAAGGTGGAAGCTTTTCTTATCGTGATGTATCGTCTGTGTGATTTATCGTCCCTCCCCGCAGTGAGAATCTATTTCCAGAGGAAATCACTTTACCCCCACGAGTCCGTCTGACCTCTTCACAGTCAGATCAACAGTAAGACTCTGATATTTGTCCTTCGGGGCGAAATTGCTCTGACCTTCTCCAGCTCGGCTGCTGTCATTTAAAACATCCCATCATGCACTTCTTCCCCTTGCTAAATTACACCGGGAGAAAAAGAGCAGATTGAGTCAGATCACAGCAAGTCGCTTGCGTTGCACGCCATCATTCCGGTCACGTCCGTGTATCGACTCTCAGTAATTTAGAGTAATAACCATTTTCTCCATTATTCTCCACTGGCTGGTGTTGAATGTGGCCTGAGATGATGATGGATGATTTAGCTGGAGATTTTATTCAGTCACTGTTCAGTTTAAAACACACTGAACCCACTGCTGCTTTAATAATACAGCAGATTACTCGAACAAAGCACTGACACTGGAGACTCCTTCCACACATCACACACAAACTTCACCTTAAGAGAGCTTCACAATAACAACAAGTTTTAAAGAGGGTTTATTATCAGTGGACTGCGTGCTGTACAGGTCCCTGTGATGGAGCTCATTCAATTATTTATAACTTGTGTAATAAGAACATTTTCCGTGCAATGGATCCTGCGGTTCAGAATATATCCTGTAGGGGGCGAACATGTGATCAGCCCAAAACAACTGAACTCAGTCGTGTGTATAAAATAAAATAACTGCACCTTTATTTTTTAAGCACAACAGGAAATTTCCTAATATACGAGTCTAATCTAATAAAAACCCATGAGACTGACGGTGCGAAGTGTGTGGTTACCATAGAAACTTATCTGCCAGTGTCTGAAGAGCTAATACAAAAATACAACAGACAAATATCTCAGAGAAACTCCAGATATTACGGAGCAGCAGCTGTGAGCTAGCTAATTAACGAGAGTTAAGTTATGAAAGTGTTAACAAGAACAACGTCTGACCAATCAGAATCAAGAAGAGCAGTGTGGTGTAAAAATCTCCACAGTGACCTCAGATCAGATAACTGCACCACTTTACAGAGGACTCCAGGAATTTTTTCCAGAACAGTTTGAGGTCGGAGGCTGATCTGGAAGGAGGGATGAAGGGAAGAGGCTGAGAAAAGGAAGGAGGGATATCAGGGGCGAGACTGAGGAAAGGAAGGAGGGATGTCAGGGGCGAGACTGAGGAAAGGAAGGATGGATGTCAGGGGCGAGATTGAGGAAAGGAAAGAGGAATGTCAGGGGCGAAACTGAGGAAAGGTAGGAGGGATGTCAGGGGCGAGACTAAGGAAAGGAAGGATGGATGTCAGGGGCAAGATTGAGGAAAGGAAGGAGGGATGTCAGGGGCGAGACTGAAGAAAGGAGGCTGAAGGAAAGGAAGGAGGGATGTCAGAGTCAAGAGGAGGACAGAGGAAAGGAAGGAGGGATGTCAGGGGCGGGACTGAGGAAAGGAAGGAGGGATGTCAGGGGTGAGACTGAGGAAAGGAGGCTGAAGGAAAGTAAGGAGGGATGTCAGAGTCAAGACGAGGACAGAGTAAAGGAAGGAGGAATGTCAGGGGAGAGAGGAAGATGGAGGAAAGGGAGGAGGGATGTCAGGGTGAGACTGAGGATGGAGGAAAGGAAGGAGGGATGTCAGGGGAGAGAGGAAGATGGAGGAAAGGAAGGAGGGATGTCAGGTGAGAGAGGAAGATGGAGGAAAGGGAGGAGGGATGTCAGGAGTGAGACTGAGGATGGAGGAAAGGGAGGAGGGATGTCGGGGGTGAGACTGAGGATGGAGGAAAGGAAGGAGGGATGTCGGGGGTGAGACTGAGGATGGAGGAAAGGAAGGAGGGATGTCGGGGGTGAGACTGAGGATGGAGGAAAGGAAGGAGGGATGTCGGGGGTGAGACTGAGGATGGAGGAAAGGAAGGAGGGATGTCGGGGGTGAGACTGAGGATGGAGGAAAGGAAGGAGGGATGTGGGGGGTGAGACTGAGGATGGAGGAAAGGAAGGCGGGATGTCGGGGGTGAGACTGAGGATGGAGGAAAGGAAGGAGGGATGTCGCGGGTGAGACTGAGGATGGAGGAAAGGAAGGAGGGATGTCGGAGTGAGACTGAGGATGGAGGAAAGGAAGGAGGGATGTCGGGGGTGAGACTGAGGATAGAGGAAAGGAAGGAGGGATGTTGGGGGTGAGACTGAGGATGGAGGAAAGGAAGGAGGGATGTCAGAGCAGAGAGGAGGACAGAGCAAAGGAAGGAGGGATGAAGGGAAGAGACTGAGGAGAGGAGGATGGAAGACAGGAAGGAGGCTTGTCAGGAGAGAAAGAAGGATGGAGGAAAGGAGGAGGGATGTCAGGGG
>JAUCMX010000011.1:25980678-25998178 GCA_033459395.1 Hemibagrus guttatus
ATTTAGAGATGCCAATCAATCTACAATGCATGTCTTTGGACCGGGGGAGGAAACTGGAGTACCCGGAGGAAACCCCCGAGGCACGGGGAGAACATGCAAACTCCACACACACACGGCGGAGGCAGGAATCGAACCCCCACCCTGGAGGTGTGAGGCAAACGTGCTAACCACTAAGCCACCGTGCCCCCCTATTTATATTTATATTCATATATTTATATTTATATTATTTTTAAATTTTTATTTATAAATTAATTTTTTTTTATATTTTATTTTTATATTTTATACATTTATATTTATAATTAGATTTTTATTTATATTTATACTTATATTTATAGCAGTTTGAGTTTATATCATTGATTTATTCTGAAACATTACACTCGCTGGGAGAAACTTTATCACACTGGCTTGCGAAAAGGCCATTAAAAAGTCCCAAAGGTGAGTGTGTGTGTGTGTGTGTGTGTGTGTGTGGGGAGAGAGAGAGAGAGAGAGAGAGAGAGAGAGAGAGTGTGAGTGTGAGTGTGTGTGTGTGAGTATGTATGTGTGTTTGTGTGTGTGTGAAAGTGTTAGACTGAGAGGGGGTGTGTGTGTGTGTGTGTGTGTGTGTGTGTGTGTGTGTGTGTGCGCGGGGGGTGTATGTGTGTGTGTGTGCGCGCGTGTGTGTGTGTGTGCGCGCGTGTGTGTGTGTGTGTAAGGGTGAGGGATGGAGGAGAAGCTGAAGGTCCTGCTTGAATATTTAATGGTGTGTAGACGGTGATGAAAAATACATGTGTGAGGAAACGCTGCTCCAGATCGACTTCTCCAGGTGACATTCGGCAAAAAAAGAAGGAAAAAGAAACATTTCCTCTGAGGCGTTGTGGGAATATGAGATGGGAATAATCTCACACTCGGGCCCAAATACGGCGGGAATTCTGTGAGTCTGATAAAGTGTGTGTGTGCAGTGTGTAAACCAGGCCACAGAAAGTTTTATTTCTGTTCAAAAATAATTCAAATTCAAATGTTTCTTGGTCACATACACAACCATACACAGTAGGATATACAGTGAAATGCTTACACCACTGTTTGTGACCTTGAAAAGGAAATAAGAAGGTAAAAGCCAATCAGAAAAATAAATATAAAATAAAATTTGACAATTTAGTTACAATGAAATGAAATAAAATAAAGTATAAGTAGATATAAGTAGATGTAAAAATATATAAAAAATGTAAAAAGGTGGAAGTGTATAAATAAACTGTGTAAGTATGTGCAGTGTGCAGACAGCAGCAGTACGGGGTGGTCATTGAGTGTGAAGTGAAATTATGAGCAGCAGAGGTAATGGCCAGCTGTAAGTATTTTAGTGTAGTAGTGCAACCAGAAATGTGGTTTAAAACATTTATATATATATATAATATAAATGTGGAGTTTGCATGTTCATCTGTCCATAAAAACAATGAACAGAACCGGTGACAAAGGACAGCCCTGCTGGAGTCCAACATGCACTGGGAACAGATCTGACTTACAGCTGGCAATGCGACCCAAGCTCCTGCTCCATTCATATAGAGACCAAACAGCCCTTAACAGAGGGCCACGGACCCCGTACTCCCAAAGCACCTCCCACAGAATGCCACGAGGGACACGGTTAAATGCCTTCTCCAAGTCCACAAAACACATGTGGACCTGTTGGGCAAACTCCCACGAACCCTCGAGCACCCTGTGGAGGGTATAGAGCTGGTCCAGTGTTCCATGACTAGGACAAAAACCGCATTATTCCTCCTGTATCCGAGGTTCGACTAACGGTCAGACTCTCCTCTCCAGTACTCTGGAATAGACTTTCCCTGGGAGGCTGAGTAGTGTGATCCCCCTGTAGTTGGAACACACCCTCCGGTCCCCCTTCTTAAAAAGGGGGACCACCACCCCGGTCTCCCAGTCCAGAGGCACTGTCCCTGACCGCCACGCTATGTTGCAGAGACGTGTCAGCCAAGACAGCCCCACAACATCCAGAGACTTAAGGTACTCAGGGCAAATCTCATCCACGCCCGGTGCCTTGCCACTGAGGAGCTGCTGAACTACCTCAGTGACCTCAGCATGGGTGATGAATGAATCTACCTCTGAGTCCTCAGCCTCTTGTTCCTCTATGGAAGGCGTGTCAGTGGGATTGAGGAGGTCCTTGAAGTATTCCTTCCACCGTCCAACAATATCCCCAGTTGAGGCCAGCAACTCTCCGCCTCCACTGTAAACAGTGTCGGTACAGAGCTGCTTACCCCTTCTGAGGCGCCGAACAGTCTGCCAGAATTTCCCCGAGGCCGTCCAATAGTCCTTCTCCATGGCCTCACCGAACTCCTCCCAGACCCGAGTTTTTGCTTCCGAGACCACCCGGGCTGCAGCTTGCTTGGCCTTTCGGTACACCTCAGCAGCCTCCAGGGTCCCCTGAGCAAACCAGGCTCGATAGGACTCCTTCTTCAGCTTGACGGCATCCCTTACTTCCAGTGTGTTTATATAAATATAAATATAATTAAATAGCTCTCAATCCACAATCAGTCCCATCCCACTTATTAAACCACATCCCAGCAGAGAGAAAGCACTGGTTAAAGTGATAAAAGTGGTCTACTGTTAATGCACTAAATACTCAAGTTCCTCCAGATCAGAGATTCTCAATTGTGTGTGTGTGTGTGTGTGTATGTGTGTGTGTGTATATGTATTGCAAACATCTTAAGTAAAAAGATGCCGCAGGTCTTATTTGACTGATCGTTATCAGTTTGTAGATCTAGATGGTGACTTCTCTATACATACCAAGGTTCGGTGTTCCACAAGGTTCTGTCTTAGGCCCACTGCTTTTCTCTTTCCAAAGATCTTGGTGTGATTATTGACTCTGGTCTTTCACTTGAAGCTCATGTAGATAATATCACTGGGATTGTTTCAGAAATTATCCCTGAGAAATATCTAAATCTACACAGGGGTTTGTGTAAAGCTGCTATAAATAATTCTGTAGGTTATTCTAAGACCAGATATTGACTGAAGCTGATCTTGCCTGTGGCACAGTATCTGCTCCATCAGCACACCCTGAAGCATTCGGACATGTTTTCTCTACGCTCTGGACTAACCCCCCGAGAAACACACAACGCCACGCTGCAGTTCTATCTGTGGATCAGACTCCAATCTTTGTGTTTGCATAAGGAAGCTACATGTTCAATTCCATTTTTATCAGCACAGCAGTAAATGACGAGCGAGTCGATTCCTCTGTGCCTCTCTTGCCTCGCTGTGTCATACAGAGCTGAACATCAAACCTGACTTTATAATCAAGGCCAGAGCTTCTGTTCAGAGACAGCACTAAATAATTTCATAGCATCTTCAACAGATCATCAGTCACGGACACGGACATGTTTTCCTTGTTTTCAGAACAAAACAGTTTATCTCTGCCCTTTAAATAATAAACAGCTACAGAGGTGTACAGCAGTTGTTTGGACAGCAAACTCAGTGCCTCACTTCAGGATGTTGTGACCAGTTGGTGTGGTCATGTGACCTGCCCTTAACGTCTAACACTACACCAGCAAGTGATTCTTCATTTTCTGTGTCCTGAGATGGTCACAGTTGTATGGAAATCAGGTGAAATGTTATGGAGAAGCAATATATCCAAACGTCTTAATGGTTCCTCTGATCAATCCTGTGGCATCGATCTGAGAAGTAGACAATATCTCTCAGCGTCTGGGGTGGAACCTTCAGGGGAACATTTTCTACACTACTGTTATTCATCTAAAATGCTGCAAGATGAATAGAAAATAGAGTCAAGACACTGAGAAGGTTAGAAATAATGATTTCTGTTTGAAACAAGTTAGTGCTTCAGATCATTCGCAGTAATTTGGCCTGGCAGATCTTTATATTCGAGCTGGAAGATTATTGAAGTAATCTGAATCAATTTCACTCAGTGTTTCCTGAAACATCTCCCACAAGCTGGATTGACTTGATGAGCACTGTTTATATACCTTCTGTTAAAGCTGCTCCCCAACAGATCAACACGGTTTAGATCTGGTGACTAAACTGACCAGTCCATTACAGACTGGACTCTAGTTCACTGCTAATCCCCTAAACAGGCCTTTTATCATGTGAGTCATTGTCCTGTTGTGGGATGTTGTACTGTTCATAGCACAAGATTTACTGTTCCACACGTCTGTCCAGTGACCTTCTTATTCTGAGTGCTTATTAAATATCATGAAACTTTTATTGGATGATATGATTCTTCGCTTTAATGTGACTCCATCAAACACATGAAGAATCACAAGTTTTAATTAAAAAAATTTTTTAAAGTAGTCGCTGATTATAAAACAATAAAGTCCAGAGACTCCCTCAGCACTGATTTATTTTCTATCAAACTATTCAAATATAAAAGATGCAACAGTAAATCAGATGTATTGGCACTCATGCAGTGAAGTAGATGAATAAGGAATCTGTTGTCAGAGCGCCACCTGGTGTCTGCAGTGTGTGTTTACACTGAGCTGAGACACAGTGGTGCTGTCAGAGACCAACTAATATCCACAGACATGTTGAATGGAGTGAGTCAGTGTGTAAATACAGTCACATGACCTTACCTGTTGTACATGTATTATACAGCATCATGAAGAGCAGAACGTGTTCACGGTAAATATCCCAGACTTTACAGAGTTTCAGTACAACACTAACACAAAGCTTTATTTATTCATCTTAATTAGTAATGTTTCATTAATAAACAAACCCAAAAATCCAAGCACATTTACAAGAAATCCTCCGTGTTCACGTGTGCATGCTGATAATCAGCTGTAATTTACATTCAGAGTGTGTTCACAGGACATTTACATATAGCCACGCCCAAAATATGCCATAAAAGGCAAAACTTACAGAGAGATGAAAACCACAAAATGGTGACTAAAGAGTGAAAACGTGTTTCTTAATCACAACGTCTGCTAAATCTTTCACTAATTCAGTTCGTCAACCATAACCTCAGCTACTACAGACACACTTACTCATCCTCCTTCTGTGGGGTGCCATTACTTCTGTGCGTCACTCTGGATAAGATAAGAGCATCTGCTACATGACATGTGGTTCAGGTGAGCCGTGTCTCTGATGAGGATTTGTAGGCAAGCATTAGTGTTTTGAATCTGATGCAGCTACTGGAAGCCAGTGGAGGAGCAGCAGTGTGGTGGTGTGGGAGAACTTAGGCAGGATGAAAACAAGTCACACAGCTGAATTTTAGACCTGCCAGAAGAGAGTTGCAGTAGTCCAGTTTCAAAATGACCAGAGACTGAACAAGCACCTGAGTAGCCTGTGTGGATAGAAATGGCCAAATCCTTCTGATGTTGTACAGAAGAAACCGACATGAGCGTTGTTCATCATTAGTTACTCCGAGGTTGTGAGCAGTGGCTGAAGGGGAAATCATGGAGTTGTTCAGAGATAATGCAAGGTCCTAAGCTGGGGATGGATCACCTGGGATGACCAGCAGCTCATTTTTGCTGGGATTGAGTTTCAGCTGATGAGCCGTCATCCAAGATGAAATGTCCACCAGACACGCTGAGATCTGAGCAGAAGCCGTGGTATCTGAGGGAGGGAAGGAGAAGATAAGTTGGGTGTCATCAGCATAGCAGTGGTATGAAAATCCATGTGAGGATATAACTTTTCCAAGAGAGTGAGTATAGAGAGAGAAAAGGAGAGGACCAAGTACTGAGCCTTGTGGGACACCAGTGGAGAGTCTGCGTGGAGCAGATGTCAATCCCTTCCATGTTACCTGATATGAGCGACCATCCAGGTAGGAAGCAAACCATTCCCATGCTGTTCCACAAATTCCAAGACTCCTGAGGGTGGACAAGAGAGTCTTGTGGTTTACTGTGTCAAATGCTGCAGACAGGTCGAGGAGGATGAGGACCGATGACAGTTCTAACCCTCTAACGCTAACCCTAGGCTGATCTAGCAGCATGTAGTTTCTCAGTGATGCCAAAAGGGCAGTCTCTGTGGAATGTGCTGCTTTGAAGCCAGACTGGTTGGGGTCATGGAGGTTATTCTGCAGGAGATAGTCAGACAGCTGATTACAAACAACACGTTCAAGAATTTTTGAAACTAATGAGAGAAGTGATACCGGTCTGTAGTTGCTGATGTCTGAGGGATCCAGAGCAGGTTTCTTCAGGATGGGGATGACTCTGGCTTTCTTAAAGACAGCTGGTACATGACCAGATGTTATGGATCCATTGATGACTGTGGTGATGAAGGGCAGGAGGTCAGGTGCGATGGTCTGGAGCATAGTGGAAAAGATTGGGTCCAGTGGGCGGGTGGTAGGATTGTAGTAGTCTCTAGAAGGAAGTCTTGGCAGAAGTCACATCCAAAGAGAATTTTGACAGGAGTGTACGGTAAGAGATGAGATCCATGTTGAGTTGAGATTTCTTCCACTTCCTCTCTGCTGATCATAGTTCTCTCCGATTGTTGCGAAGCACATCTTACAGCCAAGGAGCAGGACAAGAAGTCTTCTTGTGTTTAGTGGACAAAGGGCAGAGAAGGTCCATGGTTAAAGAAAGAGAGGAGAGAAAAGTGTCTGCAGCTGGGTCCAGGGGTAGGGAGGAAAAGAAGTCATCTCTAGGTGACTGATGGGTTTTGTGTGATTTGAGGAGATTCGTGCAGCTTTACTCGGTTGTGTTGCAGCTGCCGGTGTCGCACCACTGGGACAAGATTTTAATCAAATCCTCTAATTAGAGTCTTAATGAAATGAGATGCAGGGAAATCAATCATTCCGGATCTTTACTCAGTAAATAGCAACATGACATTACAGGAGGATGGGAAATTATCACTAATTTATTTTAACATGTGAAACTACATTCAAGCTTAAAGCCTAAATTAGGGAATATTTTCTGGTATACGGTTAAGTTTTAGTTATTAGAGACTTTTTGGCCTTTTAAAACTATGTTTGAAGATAGGATGTGGACCATTATTAAATACAGTTTTAGAATCACAACATTACTATACTTATGTGTATAATTGTTTGGAGGTGTCAGGTCTGTGTGTATATTATATTTTATATCCTGATTATATTTTGTCGTTGTATTCAAGATTGTGATTGGTCAGAAGGTTAAATTTCTGACATCAGTGGAGCTGCGTATCACTCGTTCAGTTCAGTTCTTTTCTAATATGCCATGGAGAATCGCTCTCTCTATCTAAGAAGAACTTACACAGATATTTTTAGAAAAAAAAAATGGGATTTGGTGTTTTATGAGTGGCCCTTTGTGTACAGAGTCAGACGGGTTTCCAGCAAGTCCAGCCATGACAGCATGACTAAAAGAAAGAGCCAGAATCAAAAAGGCGTTTTGAAACAAAACAACCGGGCCGTTACATCCACAAACCTGAGAGTGGGGAATAGATAGATAGATAGATAGATGATAGATAGATAGATAGATAGATAGATAGATAGATTTGAATAGATGGATAGTGATAGATAGATAGATAGACTTTGAATTTGAATTTGTGTTACTTAGTCAGTTACATGATACAACATGCACACACACAAAAATATGTTATTGCTGTTCTTTCCAGCTGCTCCCTATTTGGGGTTACCACAGCTGATCAGTTGGTCCACATGTTTCGATATGGCACAGGTTGTAGGTATGGCACTGATAACGATCAGTCAAATAAGACCTGAATCAGGAGAGGGCTGTTCCTTTAACACCAACATGTTAGACAGCTGACGGGGTCGAGGTCCGGTTTTTTAATCAGGGGTTTGTTAACCACTTGTTTAAAAGATTTAGGCACATAGCCAGTGCTAAAGGAAGAATTTATAATGTTGTAAAAAATCTTTGTGTGCTTCTGTGTTATCTGTTTGAAGAAACATGTAGTTAAGGGATCTGGTACATCAGTTCATGACTTTGAAAAGAAAATGAATGAAAATATTTTGTTTTATTAATGGGAAGTAAAACATACATCATCTTCAAGGACAGATGAAGAACAAATTGTCTGGCTTAAATTTATATTAAATTTCTAGGTCATTGCTACTACATCCTGATGATGTAAATGCTTCTGTGGGGGTGCTATTTCTAGCTTACTTTCTTGCAGTTAAAGAAGAGTTTAGGATGATTTTTGTTATCTTCTCTTAAGAAGGAAAGGTATACTGATCTAGCAGTGTTAAGAGCTTTTCTATGGCTATGAAGGCTTTCTCCAGTGCAGTTCATTTGATATTTAAACTGGGTGCTGAGAGTCTGTTAGGAAACATGGTCAACTTTAGCACCAAAATGCTTACACTGGATTTAAAAACAAAACTGTTGAAGAATAGAAGCTTACTTTAAGGGCCACATGTGCTGAAGAGTGGCACTGAAACATACCTGAACATAAGTGTCTGATTAATCTGGAAGAAATCATGACTTGAAAGACAGAAAATTGGACTAGGTACAAAATTCAATTCTCTCTTTTTTTGTCCCAATATCTGAAGCGATCTCCTACTGATCCGTGCCCAGAGGTTATAACGCCATCTTCTTAATGAAACTATCATCACAGGAAGCACACACAACTGATTCTCTCTCAGCTCTCAGGCAACCTGCAGCCTCAGTTCCTGTAGATCACTTAGATGGAGATGTTCTCCCAGACAAGCTGAGAGCAGTCATGAGGATTAAATAAACCTGTGTAAATGTCACAGTCCCACTGCTGCAGACAAAAGGACAACAACTTCATCAAACCAGCACTGTGTTTTGGGGTTATATTGGGCTCCTGGTCAGAAAGTTTAATCCCCAGGACCACCAAGTTGCCATTGTTGGGCCCTTGAGTAAGGCCCTTAATCCTCTCTGCTTCACTGTGCTTGTAACGTCCAGACGCCCCCGCCCAAAGCAGGGCTCAAACCTGGAGCTCCCTGGTCGCAGCATTTGCCCACACGCCATGGAGTCAGACGCATACACCGGATTCAAACAAGCACAGCTTTATTAACAAAAAACACAAGACATGGGGCAGACTAACCTAATAACAAAGACATGACGATAAACAACAACAAAAGTAACAATGACCGACGAAGACGGGTACAAAAGGATCCCTATAT
Source organism: Hemibagrus guttatus (assembly GCA_033459395.1). Classification (NCBI taxonomy): domain Eukaryota; kingdom Metazoa; phylum Chordata; class Actinopteri; order Siluriformes; family Bagridae; genus Hemibagrus; species Hemibagrus guttatus. The sequence goes on from JAUCMX010000011.1 coordinate 25,989,683, forward strand.
ATAGGGCAGAACATTAGGGCTAATGTGGAACAGGTGACACGGCCGGAAATGAGAACAATGGGGAATGTGTGGCACAAAATATTTTAAAACACACTACAAAGCAAGCTCCATTGATTCGCCTGCCAGCACCCCCTCCAGGTCTGGCAGGGAATTGTCCAGCTGTTTCTGACAGTGCTTCCTAACAAGAAGAAAAGACTTTCACTGTGTAATCTATATATCACCAATAAAGACGTCTTCAAACCATAAGCCAAAAGGTTTCACCATCAACATCACAGCGTTATTAAATCTTGACTGAATCGTTAAGATCACACCTCACACCACTGATCAGAAACCAGACAGTACTGAGGCACGCTACAGCAGTGTGGAGAAGAGTGAAGAGGTTATAGCAAGAGGATTTTTCCCACTGTGAAGGATTCCTATGCCTTCATTTATCAGGAAGACTTTAATCCTGGTGATGAGATGCTGTGTGTGTTTTTGGAGTTCAGGTCCAGAGTTGCTGATGGTGATGGAGAGCTGCAGCAGGAGACACCAGAGAGGTACTGAGTCATCCAAATGTTTTCCTGGAAGTGACAAATTATAAAATTCAATAGAGAATATTTCCAAAATAATCTCTATATACCCCGTGGTATTGATGTCTTAGGCACTAACTCTAGCACTAACCCTAGCACTAAGTGACAGATAAAGAGTGCTGAGGCACTGATTCTAATCTCAGGGTTATTTAATGTCACTAATGAGCAACGGTGCAGTTTTACAGGTTATTTTGTCAGTGTATATTTTTCCACCAGTGTGTAGAGATGACTACAGTGCATTGCTCTGAGGGTTGAAGAGATTTAAAAGCTGCTCATGGCCTCAGTGTCCCTGTGGGATGTGTGTCATGTTATCAGCAATGTGCAGAAACCTTTATTTCAGCACAGAGCTGGCATGATGTTGGGGACACATTTCAGTATGGTGAGCTGCTTGCTGTCTCGCTCTGAGGTGTGTTTGGATCACGCTGGAGTGTGAGTAGATTTTGGTGCAGGATTTCTGCTCATCTCTGAAGTCCTGAATCTTCTGTTTGACATTCAGAACCTTCAGCAGTCTTTTCACAGAGCAATGAATAAATCTCGCTATGCTTTTCCAGCTCAAACCTGAGGCAGATTCCTGTGAAGCTCTTTAAAGTAACACGTTTATTGGATCTGAAATTGTTAACTTATTTGTTCTATAGAATCATAAAACATCAGGATCATAACATCAATGAATAAAAAGTGATAAAGTTTAAAATGTATCACTAACAACCTGTTTGTACCCATGAATAGCTAACTGAAGCTAAGGCACATTGAAATCTTTAGTTTATTCACTATAAATTCTACACAGCTAGCTAATCTGACAGGACTATGAGAGGATTAAAGTTATATTTATTATACACTGTGTACAACAAACAGAAGATAACCTGACTGCACTGTGAGTCAAATTAATAAACTTCATGAAATAATAATAATAATTAATAAAATAATGATGATTTTAGGGGGGCATGGTGGCTTAGTGGTTAGCACGTTTGCCTCACACCTCCAGGGTTGGGGGTTCGATTCCTGCCTCCTGTGTGTGTGGAGTTTGCATGTTCTCCCCGTGCCTCGGGGGTTTTCTCCGGGTACTCCGGGTTCCTCCCCCGGTCCAAAGACATGCATGGTAGGTTGATTGGCATCTCTAAATTGTCTGTAGTGTGTGATTGTGTGAGTGAATGAGAGTGTGTGTGTGCCCTGCGATGGGTTGGCACTCCGTCCAGGGTGTATCCTGCCTTGATGCCCAATGACGCCTGAGATAGGCACAGGCTCCCCGTGACCCGAGAATAGATCGGATAAGCGGTACACGATGAATGAATGATTGATTTTAAGCAATAGCTATATCACTTACAATCCCCATCTTGCTAACATGAGCTAATCTGATCTTCAAGATCTTCAGGTCAGAATAATCACTTTAATGCTATGACTGGTCAGATGTCTAACACTGGACCTGTCAGGATTTCTGATAGGATTTTATCTTCTTCTTCTTTCGGCTTTTCCCTTCAGGGGTCGCCACAGCGAATCATCTCTCTCCACCTATCCCTATCTTCTGCATCCTCAACCCTTGCACCCACTAGCTTCATATCCTCATTAATTCCATCCATATACCTCCTCTTTGGCCTTCCTCTTTGCCTCCTGCCTGGCAGCCCCATGTCCAACATTCTCCTACCAATATACTCACTGTCCCTCCTCTGAACATGTCCAAACCATCTTAATCTGGCCTCCCTAACTTTGTCCCCCAAACGTCCAACATGAGCTGTCCCTCTGATGTACTCATTCCTAATTCTGTCCAATCTTGTCACTCCCAAAGAGAACCTCAACATCTTCAGCTCTGCTACCTCGAGCTCTGACTCCTGTCTCTTCCTCAGTGACACTGTCTCTAAACCATACAGCATGGCCGCTCTCACCACTGTCCTGTACACCTTCCCCTTGATTCTCGCTGATATTTTCTGATCACACAGAACTCCCGACACCTTTCTTCACCCATTCCAACCTGCCTGCACTCGCTGCTTTACCTCTTTCCCACACTCTCCATTACTCTGGACTGTTGACCCCAAGTACTTAAACTCCTGTACCTTCTTCACCTCTTCACCCTGTAACCTTACTGTTCCACTTCCCTCCCTTTCATTCACACACATGTACTCAGTCTTACTACGACTGACCTTCATTCCTCTTCTCTCCAGTGCAAACCTCCACCTCTCCAGGTTTTCCTCCACCTGCTCCCTGCTCTCACTACAGATCACAATGTCATCTGCAAACATCATTGTCCAAGGAGACTCCTGTCTGACCTCCTCTGACAACTGGTCCATCACTATAGCAAACAGGAAGGGGCTCAGAGCCGATCCCTGATGCAGTCCCACCTCCACATTGAACTCCTCTGTCTGACCTACAGCACACCTCACCACTGTCCTGCTCCTCTCATACATGTCCTGCACCACTCTGACATACTTCTCCGCTACTCCTGACTTCCTCATACAGTACCACAGCTCTTCTCTTGGCACCCTGTCATACGCTTTCTCCAAGTCTACAAACACACAGTGCAACTCCCTCTGACCATCCCTATACTTCTCCATCAAAATTCTCAGAGCAAAAATTGCATCTGTTGTGCTCTTTCTGGGCATGAAGCCATACTGCTGCTCACAAATTTCCACTACCTTCCTTAACCTAGCTTCCACTACTCTTTCCCATAGCTTCATTGTATGGCTCATCAACTTTATCCCCCTATAGTTACTGCAACTCTGCACGTCACCCTTATTCTTAAAGATCGGCACTAACACACTTCTTCTCCAATCCTCAGGCATCCTCTCACTCTCTAAAACCCTGTTGAACAAACTAGCTAAAAATTCCACTGCTGCCTCTCCCAGACACTTCCAGACCTCCACCGGAATGTCATCAGGACCAACTGCCTTCCCACTTTTCATCCTCTTCAAAGCCTTCCTGACTTCATCCTTTCTAATCTTATCTACTTTCTGTTCCACAGAGTTCACCCCTTCTACTCTTTTTTCCCTCTCATTTTCCTCATTCATCAGCTCCTCAAAGTACTCCTTCCATCTCCTCTGTACACTCTCCTCACTTGTGAGCACCCTTCCATCTCTATCCTTAATAACTCTAACTTGCTGCACATCCTTCCCATCTCGATCCCTCTGCCTAGCTAACCTGTACAAGTCCTTCTCTCCTTCTCTAGTGTCTAACCTAGTGTACAACTCGTCATATGCCTTCTGCTTGGCCTTAGACACCTCCCTCTTCACTCTGCGCTGTAACTCCTTGTATTCCTGTCTATTCTCTTCAGTCCTGTCCATGTCCCACTTCTTCTTGGCTAACCTCTTTCTCTGGATACTATCCTGAACTTCCTCATTCCACCACCAAGTCTCCTTATCTTCTTTCCTCCTTCCAGATGACACACCCAGCACCTTTCTCCCTGTCTCCCTGATCACTTCTGCTGTAGTTTCCCAGTCATCTGGCAGCACTACCTGACCACCCAGAGCCTGCCTCAACTTCTGTCTAAATTCCTCACAACATTCCTCCTTTTTCAGCTTCCACCACTTGGTTTTCTTCTCTATCTCTGACCTCTTCTTCTTACAGACCATCAAAGTCATCCTACACACCACCATCCTATGCTGTCTGGCTACACTCTCTCCCACTACCACTTTACAGTCACTAATCTCTTTCAGATTGCCTCTTCTACATAGAATGTAGTCTACCTGTGTGCTCCTACCTCCACTCTTGTAAGTCACTCTATGCTCCTCCCTCTTCTGAAAATAAGTGTTAACCACACCCATGTCCATCCTCTTAGCAAAGTCCACTACCATCTGTCCTTCTAGGTTCCTTTCCTTAACTCCAAACTTGCCCATCACCTCCTCATCACCTGTGTTCCCCTCACCAACATGTCCATTAAAATCCGCTCCTATCACCACTCTCTCACCCGTGGGAATACTCTCCATCACCTCATCTAATTCCCTCCAGAATCTCTCTTTCTCCTCTAACTCACAACCTACCTGTGGGGCATAACCACTAACAACATTCAACATCACCCCTTCAATCTCTAACTTCAGACTCATCACCCTGTCTGACACTCTCTTCACCTCCAGGACATTCCTCACAAACTCCTCCTTCAGGACCACACCTACCCCATTTCTCTTACTATCCACACCATAATAAAACAGCTTGAATCCTGCTCTTATACTACGAGCCTTGCTACCCTTCCACCTGGTCTCCTGTACACACAGTATATCCACCTTCCTTCTCTCCATCACATCAGCCAGCTCTCTACCTTTCCCTGTCATAGTACCAACATTCAGAGTTCCTATTCTCCGTCCTACACTCTTACCTTTCCTCTTCTCTCTCTGTCTGCGCACTCTCCTCCCTCCTCTACTTCTTCCACCAACAGTAGCCCAATTTCCACCGGCGCCCTGTAGGTCAACGGCGCCGATGGCGGTCGTTGTTAACCCGGGCCTCGACCGATCCGGTATGAAATTCGTACTGACGATTCGCATGGTTAAATTTGGCAATGTTTTACGCCGGATGCCCTTCCTGACGCAACCCTCTCTATTTATCCGGGCTTGGGACCGGCACAGAAGTCACTGGACTGTGACCCCCATGGCTAGATTTCTGATAGGATTTTATGATGATGTTAAAGTGTATATTTGTGTGGTGGTGTCAGGCCTGTGACCCTATAACCCTAGGCCTGTGTGGATATTTTATTTTATATCATATTATATTAGATTAGATTTTGTTGTTGCATTCTGGACTGCGATTGGTCAGAAGCAGTTAAATAATGTTCTGACAGTAGTGCTTAGGGAAATTATTCTATTATTGATTCTATTCGCATTGCACATTTTTTTACACTGGACATGGTCACAAACAGGGGAAGGTCATAGCAGAGCTACTGGTCCTAGTACAAGCACTTCTGTCACTCAGAAGTTAAGCAGGAGGAAGTTAGTGACCATCCACTGTCTAATGTCCTTTACACGTTCTTCAATCCTATTAAGCTGGTGTATCTCATCTGACTTAGCTGAAACATATAGCTGTGCGTCATCTGCATAACAGTGGAAGCTAATACCATGTTTACCAATAATTGTACCAAGGGGTAGCATATATATGGAGAAAAGCAGTGGGCCTAAGACAGAACCTTGAGGAACACCAAACATAACCTTAGTATGCATAGAGAAGTCACCATCTAGATCTACACACTGATAACGATCCGTCAAATAAGACCTGCACCAGGAGAGGGCTGTTCCTTTAACACCAACATGTTCTGGCCTATCAAGTAGAATAGTGTGGTCAATGGTGTCAAAAGATGCACTAAGATCGAGTAACACCAGTATGGAGACACAATCCTGACCAGAAGCCAGTAACAGGTCATTTACCACTTTAACCAGTGCTGTCTCTGCTGCTCCCAGTCACTTTACACTCTTCACTTTACATGACAGACTCTACACTACACTTCTGACAATGTACACATCACTCTGGACCGTTTCCAGCTACCACTGCAGAATGTAATAACACGTGTATGCTGGTTATTTATGATAGTTTATCCACTATCGACTGATTCTGGTGTCCTGTGCTTAATGGTTGTATAGTTTATTGTGTAGTGTTGTGTATAGTCTGATGCTTGACAGTTTACACTGCTGCTGTTTCATGTTAAATGTAGCAGAGTCCTGAGGAGAAGGAATGTCAAAGTTGACTATGACTTTGAGATGGTGACATGTTCAAAGTCAACAATGAATTTTTCACTTTCTCCAGTTTTCTTCATGTTGGTTTATTTTGGTTAGTGAAGTTCAGACATAAACAGCTATGTGTTGAGTTTCATCCTGTCACACTCCATCCCTGAGGCTTCAAACGGTTTGAAAATTTTCCAGTTAATAAAATCTACAGGTGTTGACTTTACAATATACTTCTGTATATAAAAAATCCTAGTAAGTCTATTCCACATCTCCTCAATTCAATTACAAGATTCGGGAATATATCAGGTTTTACTGTTAACTGGGAAAAAAGTGACTTGATGACTATTGGGCCTAACACATGTAAGCAGTAAATAAGATCCACCCAGTTCAAGATAGCAGAAAACTCTTTTACTTATCTTGGTGTCATAATAACTAAATAAAACCAAAAGACCGCCTAAGAGCCAATTGGCAAAAGAGGATTGATAAATTAAAAAATAATATAGACTATTGGAGAACATTGCGAATCTCAGTGGTAGGTTAACTTAATGCAGTAAATATGGTAAGCCTATCAAGATTCCTTCACTTATTTCAGTCTATCCCTTCATGTATACCACAATCCTATTTTAAACAATTAGACAAGATAATTTTTCAGTTTTTATGGAATCATAAGACAGCAAGAATTAAAAAACAACACTTCTTTAAATCTAAGGAGAAGGGGGGATTTGGGTTACCTTTCTTCAACGCATATTATTGGGCAGCACACTTGAATATATTCTCTTGGTGGAATTATGACCCACCAGAAGGAAAATGTGAACAACCTGAATGGCTTAGAATTGAACATGCCCTTTGCTCTAACTCTTCATTGCAGGCACTATGCAACAGTCCAGGACATGTTAGTAAACTTATTTATAATAATCATTTTGTTATAGACCAGTCTTTCAAAATTTGGAATGTTGAGGGATACAGTTGATCAGCTGGACCATGAGGTTATGGGAAAGAGTAGTGAAGTTAGGATGAAAGGAGAAGCTAAGGAGAGAGGAGAAGCTAGGGTGGGGGGGAGAGAAAAAGTGATGATCTGCCAGCATAGTATGGTTTCATGCCGAGGACGAGCACTACAGAGGTAGAGTTTCCTTTGAGATAGTTGAAGGAGAAGTATAGAGAAGGTCAGGAGGAGTTGCATTGTGTGTTTGTGGATTTACAGAAAGTGTGTGACGGGGAGCCGTGGTGCATGAGGAAGTCTGGAGTGAAAGAGAAGTACGTGAGGGTGGTGTAGGATGTGGATGAGGACAGTGAGAAGGTGAGTGGTCAGAATGATGGACTGGTTCGAGGTGGATCGGCTCTTAGCCCTTTCTTGTTTGCAGCGGTGACGGACAGAACGACTGATGAGGTCAGACAGGAGACCCCATGGACCGTGATGTTCGTGAATGACATCGTGATGAGACGAGCCTGGAGAGGTACGCACTAATCATTCTGCGGAAATCTTTCTGTACTTCACACACACTCTGTTTGCACTTAAAACTTTCTGGAAATTATTTACATCAAATTCAGATTATTTGATATAAAAATAAACATCTAAACTAGCCCAACCTGGCAACCCTGTAAATTAACTGTTATATTCACTTTTCCTCCATGATTAAACGTGTTCCTCTTCAGTGAGCCATGCTACCATCCACGTCACGGAGCTCACCGGCCAGAGCAGAATGTGAGTGGGCGTGGCCTCAGTCTTAGCCACACCCTAACTATTCAGCATAATGTTCAACTGGACAATGAAAAGGCAACATGGGAAACGAAAAGTAAATGAGCAGCAGCTGTGCTTGTGATCATTAATGCAAATGAATCTAAAGTGACCTTTTAAAGCAAAATCTCCTGGATTGGTGATAAATAATTACAAAAAAGATTAATTCATTTTAAAAAAGTGTGTAATAATAACCTGATCACCGAATTTTATCGATTTATAATTTTAGTTTTTTATTTGTCATCTTTTTAGTTTAATACAACAGACAAGCTTCATCCATCCATTTGAGAGAAAAGGAAAGCAGAATTTTGAGCATAATCTCATCATCCATCATCATCCTCGACCCTGCTGTATAAATAAATATATACAAGTTGCATATAAACATAGTGTTCTGTATCCAGGCTTCAGAGAAACAGCGTCATGTTTCCGTCATCACCAACAAACAGGAAACAAACTAATTATTACCGTCAACACACCAGAGCTTTAAAGGCTCATCATAACACACTTATAACACATTTATAACATAACTCTACAGCACTGTAGAGTACAGTGTAACAGT
>JAUCMX010000011.1:26005678-26013178 GCA_033459395.1 Hemibagrus guttatus
CAGATGAGGTACTATACAATGTGCAGTGGTGGAGATTATAGACTGTGTGTGTGTGTGTGTGTGTGATCCGATACTCGTATAATGCTTCTGAAACTAACTGAACAAATCATTAACATGTAAAAAGCACTGAGGAGGCAGATGTAGAGGACAGGAAAACCTCCACGTCACTTCACAGACATGAGACGCATTATACAGTGCCACGATTCATCAGTTAAATGATTATAAAAGGTTTATAAAGAAAGCACATAATAATCCACATGTTAATCTATAAACTCTGAAGTGCTGCTGCTGGGGGAAGAAGCTCCATGGCTGCATGCTGGAGACCTTCACTGTTTGTATTTTCCCAGATGTTCTCTGGAGATGATGAGCCTCTGGATCTGAGCAGTGCCTTCATAAATCTGAGGAAAGGAAGACAAGCGTAAGCACGCGGGTGTCTGATCTAAACGTGTAGGTGTTTGATGGTGTTAAACACGAAAGCAGTAAGCAGACAAACAGTGAGGTGGTGAAAAGAGAACTGTTGTTCCGGAAGGTTCTCTCACTGACCTGATAGATCTTAGCGTCTCTCATCAGTTTCTCCACAGGATATTCGCTGTTGAATCCGTTTCCTCCGAATATCTGCACTGCATCACACGCCACCTGATTAGCGATGTCTCCAGCATAGGCCTTAGCGATGGAGGCGTAGTAAGTGTTCTTCCTGCCTTCATCCACCTCCCATGCTGCTCGCTGATACGCCAGCCGGGCGAGCTCCACCTTCATCGCCATCTCAGCCAGCATGAACGACACAGCCTGGTGCTGCAGCACAGGGACAAGACATACAGCTGAAATACCTTCTCAAAATGGCCGACTCCTCCTCCTACTCAGACTCCTCCTCCTCCCCTCTACTGTGCTCCACACTAAAGAACTTTAAACATTTAAAAATTTTAGAGATGGTTCAGTACCTCAGCGATAAACCGACCAAAGGTTTTTCTCTCCAGTGAATATTTAGTGGCTTCATCCAGCGCTCTCTGTGCGAGACCTGTGGCTCCTGCAGCGACCTAAATAATTTAATAATAACTTAATATTCTGTAATAATGAGCATACAATAAACTCAAAGATGGAATTTGTCAGATACTCGAGCCCATATGTAGCCCCGCCCCCTTACCCAGTGCCATGGAAACAAACCTGGTGGAAGTACTAAGAATTTGTGTATGTGTTTGTGTGTGCGTATTGAGTGTGTAAAGTGTGCAAGTGTGTACTGAGAGTGTGAGTGTATATGTGTGTGTGTATATGAGAGTGTGAGTATACGTACAGGAAGAACGAGGTTATTATTAAACACACCTGAGTGTAATAAGTGAAGGTTTTGTGTATTGAGATATTTGAATCCGAGTTAAATGAAATTAAACACAGGACAGTCTTACTGGAGGGCGTGTCTTGTCAAAGGCGCCCATGGCGATTTTAAACCCCGCCCCCTCTCCAATCAACATGTTCTCTTTAGGGATCCTGACATCTTCGAAGGTGATTCCACGAGTGTCTGAGCATCGTTGACCCATGTTCATCTCCTGCACACAAAAAAACACAATTATTCAGCTAGTCAAGATATTTAAAGGACTTTGATACTTAAGGGACTTGTGACAAGCCCCGCCCAGTCGCTGTACAGCAGGTTGGCCCCACCCAGTTGCTTTAGACGAGGTCAGCCAAAGCCCCCACCCAGTCACTATTTTGCCTCCAGTGTAAAGAACTAAATATTTTCTTCTTCATATCCAGCACTTTAACTTTGTTCTTCATATTTATTTTTGGTGTTTATCATCAGCTAAACCTTATATCCTCATGCCCTTAAACCCCCACACCCTTAAACCCCAGTCTGACATTGTGTTTTATTAAACAGATCACATTCTGTAAATAAACGCTCTCACCTTCCTGCCCATTTGAACTCCTGGAGAGTCTGCCTCCACAATGAAGCCTGTGAAAGCTTTACTGGCCGGGCATTTAGGGTCAGGATTAGTACGGGCCAACAGGAAATACCTACACACACACACACACACACACACACACACAAAATATTAAATGGTAACATACAGTATCACAACATAATCCAAAGAGCAGCAAAACTTCTGTTGGAATGCATATGAATATTAATTAGGTATAAATGATCATGAATTTTAGATTACAAAATTTTTTCCACATGTTTGGCATAAACCACAGGAAATAAAAACATATTTAAAGGAGAAAATTCTTCAGGAGTTATTCTGTCACCTCATGTAGAATGTCGCTCTATGATGAGGTGATTAATGTTGGTCATGTGAGCAGAGCTGTGAGTGTGACACTGCCCCCTAGTGACACAGTGCTCCTCCTGCATTACAGGGTCAGGAGAGTTTGTGCAAAGTGTTTGAGACTCAGGTGTGGTTCTAAAGTCTTCTGTCGGGTGACAAAAACCTAACTGTGTTTGTGTGAACATTACTTAAACCTGGAGAGTGAGTTTAGTTTACTGGATCATGTCTTGAACGAGTGAACGAACCAGTTTGCTTTTCCGCCATTGGTGATCCACATCTTCTGACCGTTGACAACGTACTCGTCTCCTCTCTTCTCAGCGCGAGTCTTTATTCCTGCGACATCAGAGCCTGCGCCTGGTTCAGTCACACAGTATGCCTGTAACACACACACACACACTACAGCACTCCACAGAGTTTTGAAGGTGTGTGTGACTGTATAAAGCAGTGTGAAGTTATTTAAATACAGGAGACTGAACACTTACACACATCAGCGGCTCCTCCGTCATTCTGCCCAAATATTTCTTCTTCTGTTCGGTGTTACCGGCGATAATGACCGGCATTTGCTGTGAGAACAGAAATCTGTACATTTATCACTGAGATTAAAGGTGCAATGGTTTATACATTTCTATATAAAAACCTGAGAGAAAATAATAAACCAGGATGGTTTGAGTCACGGCCTCAGTGCAGATGTTTATAAAGTAACTGAGAAAACTCAGGCGTCTGAATCAGAACACTCCTCTGTGATTGGATGCTGCTCCTGTCAATCATTTTACACACACACACACACACACACACACAACTCTACAGACCAGCACTGGGGGCGGGACTTTCTGAAATTGAATGAAATTGCTCAAGGAGCAAAAGAAAAAGACTCAAACATCAAACACATCTAATCTAATCTTTAAAAAAAAAGGACCAACTCCAAGTACTGTAACAGGACAGAGGAACACTGCTGATGTTCACACACTCTCCAAACCTGACATTTGATCAGCGGTCAGTGCGTCTGATCTGTACATGAAGGTTAGTTCTGTGAACTCCGTGACTCACTCCGAGAGAGTTGGCCTCGATGGCGGTCTGAACCCCCGTGCAGCCGTACGCTAGCTCCTCTGTGATGAGACACGCATCGAAACTGGACAAGCCGAGACCTCCTGGAAAAAGACAACATGAAATAATGTGTGTGTGAGTGTGGGGGGTGTGTGAGTGTGTGTGTGTGTGTGAGAGTGGGGGGGGGGGGGGGTGAGTGTGGGAGGTGTGTGAGTGTGGGGTGGGGAGTGTGGGAGGTGTGTGAGTGTGGGGTGGGGAGTGTGGGGTGTGTGAGTGTGTGTGAGTGTGGGGTGTGTGAGTGTGTGTGAGTGTGTGTGAGTGTGGGGTGTGAGTGTGGGGTTGTGGGGTGTGTGTGAGTGTGGGGTGTGTGTGAGTGTGGGGTGTGTGTGAGTGGGGGTGTGTGTGAGTGTGGGGTGTGTGTGAGTGTGGGGTGTGTGTGAGTGTGGGGTGTGTGTGAGTGTGGGGGGTGTGTGAGTGTGGGGGGTGTGTGAGTGTGGGGGGGGGTGTGAGTGTGGGGGGGGGTGTGAGTGTGGGGGGGTGTGTGAGTGTGGGGGGTGTGTGAGTGTGGGGTGTTGGGTGGGTGAGTGTGGGGTGGGTGAGTGTGGGGTGGGGAGCGTGTGAGTGTGGGGTGGGGAGCGTGTGAGTGTGGGGTGGGGAGCGTGTGAGTGTGGGGTGGGGAGCGTGTGAGTGTGGGGTGGGGAGTGTGTGAGTGTGGGGTGGGGAGTGTGTGAGTGTGGGGTGGGGAGCGTGTGAGTGTGGGGTGGGGAGCGTGTGAGTGTGGGGTGGGGAGCGTGTGAGTGTGGGGTGGGGAGTGTGGGGTGGGGAGTGTGTGAACTCACCGCACTCCTCTGGGATGTGAGTGTTCATCAGGCCGAGCTCCCACGCCCTCCTGATCAGAGGAACTGGATACTTCACAGGAAACAAACATCAAAAACACACCTAGAGAGCTCTGTGTGTGTGTGTGTGTGTGTGTGTGTGTGTTTTTACTCACTTCCCCACTCTTGTCATAGTCTTGAGCTACAGGGATGATCTCCTCTCGTGCAAACTTGCGGGACACTTCCTGGAAGTCCTTCTGCTGCTCTGTCAAATCTGTCCATCACAGAGAAGGAGTGAGTGTGAGTGTGTGTGTGTGTGTGTGTGTGTGTGAGAGAGAGAGAGAGAGAGAGAGTGAGTGTGTGAGAGAGAGACACACAGTTACTGTATATATGAAAGTGACTAATATATGCCAGTCAGTAAGACACTGTGTGTACAGCCTGCACTGTATATATGTATGTGTGTGTGTGTGTGTGTATGTGTGTGTGTGTGTGTGTACCGAAGGAGAACCCAGCACTAGAACTCTTGACTAAAGGAGATGCTCGAGCTGCACCACTGCTGAACCTCAACCCCGTCTGTACACCAACCTTTAACAACTACACACACACACACACACACACACACACACACACACACACACACACACACACACACACACACAGCATATTTCACAGCTTTAGAGTGAGATACAGTGAGACAGACAGGTAGAGAGTTTAGTAAACAGACAGATAAACAATGCTAATGCTAACAATGTTTATTAAGTTTACAACAGCTTCACAAAACCTCCGGAAAATGTTTCATTATAAATAAAATATAAATAAAAAGGACTAAATGTGGCAGATATGTGATAATTTATATATTATAAATTATAGATAATTTATTTATGAAGGTGTGTTATTATAATAAACTTTGATGTAAATATAATAACATTACATAACAGGTTGAAGTGTTATCTTTTAGCCATATGCTAATCGTGTAGCTAACATTAGGAAAGTTCGCTGATTTGTTGTTTATGATGCCTCCAGTATAACAGCTGCAACGACAACTCACTAAACTCCTCTTTGTGTGTTTATAAACTTTATAATAAAGTTAAAATTCGGTACTTTACCTTACTGAGCAGCATTGTTGTGGTTTTCTGCGCAGACTTCAATGTCGTGATGAGGGTCCGCTCTGCAGAATAGGACAGCTCTCGTCCAATCACAGCCCGGAATTTAATCACGTGATTCCGCGCAACGTCACAAAGGTCACCTCAGTTACTTTTGCCCTAATTCCTGTTCGGAGATTTTAAAAAAATAGAACATATCTGTTAAAATAAAGTCTGATTGCTTAGGAAATCTATTAAAAAATAATTTTATATACAACATTTTTAAAAATAAAGCTGATTCAAATTGGGTTTAAATATTTTAATAAAATATTAAAATATTATAATTATATATTTTTGTTTTAATAAAAAAAAGCCTATTTGTGTTATCATGGAATTTTTAAATAGTCTTTTTCACTATTTTAATTCCGAACTCTCAGTATTAGTTTTGTGATATTGCTTCTATAACCATGGTTCCACGGAGATCCACGCTTCTCAAAGTCTGTGATTTTCACAGTTTTGTACCCTGCGGAAATCCAACGTCATCAGAAAAAAAAACATTTTCCTGTAAAATAGATTGTTTTTTATTGTTTATTAAGCTTTGAGAATCTCTACTTGTTTTTAAACTGGAGGTGATGTGGACCAATCACAGCGCGCGGCTTCATCCGGGCTTTCTGCTCGAACCAACCCCGAGTCACACATATAATTTGTGTATTTAATGTATATAAACGTATTTTAATATGCTTCTATTTTACGTATCTTCATTTTTTGATGCATTTAAATTTAGCAAACATTCAAAGGCTAGTCAGAGTAAAGCGGGTGTTGTTAGTATGTATAGTCTAAAACCCAGCAGTTGTAAGACGATAAATGAACACTGGGACGACGCATAATGAGAGAAAAGCAAAAGGAAAAACATAAACCAAGTTAAACAGAAATTATAACCATACAAAGAGGTAAATTATGAATGTTGTGAGGTTGTACTGAATTTCTTAAAATGTAAATAAACAGGACAGGATTTTACTTCACGCGTTCGTGTGACGTCATGACGCCAGGGCGGAGCGTCCTTTGGACCCGGAAGTTAGCTTTACTTGACAGGTTATAGCTGTTGATACGGGAGAGTGTTTTGGGTGTAAACAGATTTATTTTTTAACTAGACGAAAGAAGAAGAATAAAGAGGATATATAGAGTGTAATACACTACTGACAACTCTGTGTTGAGTTATGCTAGCAAGACTTAGCTACAACAACAATTAATAAATTAATAAATAAATATAAATAATAATTAATAAATAAATAATTAATAAATAAAAATAAAGTAAAAGTAGAGCGATGTCTCCGGGCGACGATCCTCACCTGCTCCTGGGAAGAATCCGCTTCGTCAACCGGTGTATTGAGTGCTTCAGGAGAAGCGAGCCTTTACCGGAGAGTCTGTGCTTCGTGCCGAAGGAAGTGTGCTATAAAATCTGTAGAGACTCTTCATCCAGCTCGGCTTCCTCCTCTTCCACAGCCTCCACATCAGCTGCTGTAACAGGGGGAATTGTTTTAATCCCGGCGTGGGAAAGTCCCCATCAGGCTCCCAACAAGAAATCCTGTAAGTTTACCATCGAGCCGAAGAAAGGGACCTGTATCCGGACCTCAGGGGAGGAATACTACAACAACCATGGCCTGTGGGTCAAAATAACTAAGGTAACTAAACATTTAACCTCAAACTACAACAACATGCTCAGAATCTGTTACACAATCCGGTTTACTTCTGGTTATTAACGGGATTAAAAGGTAAAAGGCTCAAATTTTTATACGTCCCATAAGATTGGACTTTATACTTCCGGGATCGTGACGTCATTGCGTTGTAAGCGTTTCTGCTGATCAATACCTGAGTGAATCGATCAGTTAATCAAAGTAAAGGATACAACACGACTCTTACTGTATCACCACATGTTTATTCCCCTTATACCACAACAATGTGCTAAAGATTACAGAATTTTATTTATTCAAAAAGTTACATCGCACTTATTACCAGTTAATAGTCATATTTATAATCACTTCCTGTTCTATCAGCTATAAACACTCGTCCCCTCAGCAGTCTCTCTTTATTCTCTCTCTCTCTTCAGCTATAAACACTCGTCCCCTCAGCAGTCTCTCTTTATTCTCTCTCTCTTCAGCTATAAACACTCGTCCCCTCAGCAGTCTCTCTTTATTCTCTCTCTCTTCAGCTATAAACACTCGTCCCCTCAGCAGTCTCTCTTTATTCTCTCTCTCTTCAGCTATAAACACTCATCCCCTCAGCAGTCTCTCTTTATTCTCTCTCTCTTCA
>JAUCMX010000011.1:26018178-26020678 GCA_033459395.1 Hemibagrus guttatus
ACTCTTCATCTCTCCCAGCTGTAGTGTACTCCTCTTTACCCTTCAAAGCCTCTCGTTTTACATCCAATCCCGTAGTGCTTTCTACACTTAGGAGCTTTTTACCAGTTTCGCTACCAGTATAATCTGACATCAGCATCAATTCTGGGCCTTATCTATAAGAATCATTTATTTCTCCCTCCTACACTGGACTCGTCATTCGGACAGTGGGCAGTCAGTGGTTTGCTTCAAAGACCTGGACACCAATGGTTTATTTTAAAGTTTTGAAGAACTTTGCAGAACCTATGACTTCCCAAGCAAGCACCTCTTTAGATCTCTTCAGATTTATCACTTTGTTAAAGATAATTTCCCTTCCTTTCCTGATCTCCCTCCCACCTCGGTTTTAGATAACCGTACTGAAGGGCCGATCTCCATATTGTACTCTCACCTAATGTCTTTTGAAAACCATAGCCTGGATGAAATAAAGTCTAGATTGGAAGCAGATCTGGGCATGAGGCCTTTTGGAAGGAGGCACTTAAGAGGATCCACTCATCATCATCCTCTGCCGGATTACGGCTTATACAGTTTAAAGTTTTGCATAGGGCCCATCTGAGTAAGGCTAGGCTTGCTGGAATATATCCTGGGTCGCACGCTTCTTGTGATCGATGCTCTCATTCTCCAGCCACCCTGGTACACATGTTCTGGTCTTGCTCTGGACTAGATAAATACTGGGCTTTGGTGTTTAGGACCCTCAGTGATGCTCTCAGGGTTGTGTTGAGGCCCAGTCCTTCAATAGCAATTTTTGGAGCAGCAGATGATACACCAGATGCCACTTTGACTACTAGTCAGAGGGACATCATTGCTATTACTTCTCTCCTTGCTTGTCGGAGAATTTTGTCGATCTGGAAATCCTCTACCCCTCCATCAGCCACAAGCTGGCTGGAAGACGTGATGATGTTTCTAAAACTAGAAAAGGTGAAATTTATACTGAAGGACTCAGTAAACAAGTTTTACTTAAAATGGAAACCTATACTTTGTCATACTTCAGGAACCTGAAGGAATTACCCAACAGATCATTTGATCTTTATTTCTTTGTGCCTTTTCTTTTATCTGGTGTTGTTTCACAGTTCGTCTGGTTTATAATTCTACTGTCTCTTTTGCCTTTTTGACATGAGCGTGTGCTAATGTCTAAAGTGTGGTGACATAACGGTGATAAATTACTCGTGTTCAGTGCGATGCTATGTTATATTTATGTGAATATCTTGGGGGTTTCTCTTGTTTGGTATTTTGTTCTTAGAAGGCAGCAATGAAGGCAATGCATCTTATTTTAAAATGTACTTTCCAATTCCTTTAATAAAATAATAATAATAACTAACACTAGAGTATATAACTCATTACACAGAGCTGTGTTATTCCACATCATTCACGTTCTGCCATTTTTGTTGTTTTCAGTAAGTTGATGTTGAGAGTGGACTCGACCGATGACACCTACATGCCCAAGCGCGTGACTGTGTACGGAGGAGAAGGAGACAATCTGAAGAAGTACAATGACATCACCATTGAAGAGTGAGTTCCTCTGAGAACCTGCTCACGTCTCCAATAAACACAAACAACACAGAAAGCTACCGCTTCACAGCACTAACAACAACAATATCAACATTAACAACAACAACAACAATAACAACAATAATAATAGTAATAATTGGTAAAGTTTTGTGTGCTTTGTGAGGAGAAATGTGTGTGTGTGTTATTACTTATGTAAGTGACCACAGAGGGTGTGTAAGTGACCACAGAGGGTGTGTAAGTGACCACAGAGGGTGTGTAAGTGACCACAGAGGGTGTGTAGCTGACCACAGAGGGTGTGTAGCTGACCACAGAGGTGTGTAGCTGACCACAGAGGTGTGTAGCTGACCACAGAGGTGTGTAGCTGACCACAGAGGGTGTGTAAGTGACCACAGAGGGTGTGTAAGTGACCACAGAGGGTGTGTAAGTGACCACAGAGGGTGTGTAAGTGACCACAGAGGGTGTGTAGCTGACCACAGAGGGTGTGTAAGTGACCACAGAGGGTGTGTAGCTGACCACAGAGGTGTGTAGCTGACCACAGAGGGTGTGTAAGTGACCACAGAGGGTGTGTAAGTGACCACAGAGGGTGTGTAGCTGACCACAGAGGGTGTGTAGCTGACCACAGAGGTGTGTAGCTGACCACAGAGGGTGTGTAAGTGACCACAGAGGGTGTGTAAGTGACCACAGAGGGTGTGTAGCTGACCACAGAGGTGTGTAGCTGACCACAGAGGTGTGTAAGTGACCACAGAGGGTGTGTAGCTGACCACAGAGGGTGTGTAAGTGACCACAGAGGGTGTGTAAGTGACCACAGAGGTGTGTAGCTGACCACAGAGGGTGTGTAAGTGACCACAGAGGTGTGTAGCTGACCACAGAGGGTGTGTAACTGACCACTGATGTTGTTCACAAACTAGCCTTAGATGTCGGGAGAGTGCAGGCGATGATCATGGACATGTTCTCTAGT
>JAUCMX010000011.1:26025678-26065678 GCA_033459395.1 Hemibagrus guttatus
AACACAGTTACTCTGAATCTCCTGTTAGATGACCATCAGCTCTCTGTCCAGTTACTTCTCCATCTTTATTTATTTATTAACATGTGTTTGTGTTTCTTGTACACTGGAGTTGAGTAAATGTTCATGTGTTTGTATCCAAATGCACTCGTCCATGTGGAACCTCGAAGAAAAGCTTCTCTGAAACATCCAGCTTAGAAACGAAGAACCTGCTGATGTAAAAGCCAGAGTAAAGCTGAGATGAGACAAAAACTATTCAGTCAATAAAAGATATATGAATCGTTTGTTTTAATTTAATTAACATGTCAAATTATAGATTATTCTTTACAAACAGCATGTTGGAAGTGAAGATAGATAGATAGATAGATAGATAGATAGATAGATAGAAAATATGAAATGATTAATGAAATATAATAATATATAGACTCAATCACTGTAATAATGAACCTAGTTCAAGTTTAAAGTGTTTTTACTTTAACTGTATTCAGTGTAGTCTGTAGTTTTAGGTGATGATAGTGTGTGTGTGTGTGTGTGTGTGTGTGTGTTCAGGTGCTGGCTCTGCCTGGTCTGGTGTGGAAGCAGCTGATTGGAGAAACCATCAGTTGGAGTGAAGACTTTCCTGCAGTTGACTCTGTGCTGGTGAGAAACACTGCAGCGTTACATCACAAACACACTGCTAAATAATTAACACTTCATCTCAACTCAATTACTGACAATTAGTGTGTTAGAGGAGCACAGGGAGGGGTGTGTGTGTGTGTGTGTGTGTGTGTGTGTGTGTGTGTGCTGCCCATAATGCACTGACATATGAATGTGTAATGAATTAAAGTGTGTACTTGCAGCGTCTCTGTGATTGAAGAAGCCTGTGATTGGCTAGTATTGATGTGATGGACAGGTGAGACAGGAGAGCCATCACTCTTGGTCAGAACGTGTGTGTGTGTGTGTGTGTGTGTGTGTGTGTGTGTGTGTGTAGGTGAAGCTGTTAGATGCCATGGAGCACGTGGACAAAGCCACATTTGAGTTTAAGTTTGGTCAGGAGCTGGTGTACAGCACACCGCTGAGCGACGGCCGCCTCGTGGAGCTGATACCTGGAGGAAGCTCAGTGGTGGTTCATTACGAAGAGCGCATGGAGTTCATCCACCTGGTGCAGAAAGCTCGGCTGGAGGAGAGTCGAGAACAGGTATGACACACACCTCAATATCCACCTGTACACAACTCAACAACTCAGCATAAACATCTACACCTGTACACAACATAAACATCTACACCTGTACACAACTCAACAACTCAACATAAACATCTACACCTGTACCTGTATGTGCTGAGGAGCATCTATACACACCTGTACACATCTGAACACATCTGTACACTCCTGTACTTATCTGTACATGCCTGTACACATCTGTACACACCTGTACTTATCTGTACACACATGTACACACCTGAACACTTCTGTACACACCTGTACTCATATATACACACCTGTACTCATCTGTACACACCTGAAGACACCTGTACACAACAACCAACTACACCTCAGTACTGAGAACACCTGGCCATACACACCATGAACCATGAACATACCTAGGAACACATAAATACAACTGGACATTGACATGAGCACACCTGTACACATGGGAGTACACCAGAATACAGCCAGTTGTGCAAAACCCACCTGAATACACCTGGGTACAACTGAGCCTGCTGATACACACACCTGGACACTTACTGCACATATACCTGAAGAAACAACTCAAGCACAGACATTGACTGCACACCTGGACTGCACACCTGGACTGCACACCTGGACTGCACACCTGGACTGTACTGAACCCCACCGGTTATTCTGTCTGGGTTTTAGAAAAATTATATAACTTTTTTTATGAATAATCTTTGGAAGTGAAAGTCATGTTGTCTGATCCCATGTTTGTGTATTACATGTAATAATATTTGTTTATTTATTACAGATAGCGGCCATGCAGGCAGGTCTAATGAAGGTGGTTCCTCAGGCAGTGCTGGATCTTCTGACATGGCAGGAAGTGGAGAAGAAAGTGTGTGGAGATCAGAAATCTCTGTGGAAGCCCTCAAACGCCTGAGTGAGTGCTGATTTATAACAACACTCTGCTTTAACTATTCAGTGCCTGTTCTTTCATTTACTCTTTTACTAAACCCAAAAAATCATACATAGTTAATCTCATTGTGAAGTGTTTGTATTAGTGACTGTGTTTAGTAATGATGGTGTTTATTAGTAATGATGGTGTTTAGTAATGATGGTGTTTAGTAATGATGGTGTTTATTAGTAATGATGGTGTTTATTATAATGATGGTATTTAGAAAGTGATGGTAGTAATGATTTTATTAAATGAGTCATTAGTAGTACAGTCATTAGTAATGAGGTATTAATTAGTAAACACGTCATTAGTAATGAGTCATTTTTAAAGTAAAGTGTTTAGTAAACAGTCATTATTAAATGAGTCATTAGAAAGTGATGTTTTAGTAATGATTTTATTAAATGACGTCATTAGTAGAGTCATTAGTAATGAGGTATTAATTAGTAATGAGTCATTATTAGAAAGTGAGTCATTTTTAAAGTAAACAGTATTATTAGTAGATGGTGTTTATTAAATGAGTCATTTTTAAAGTAAAGTGTTTAGAAAGTGATGTTTTAGTAATGATTTTATTAAATGAGTCATTAGTAGTACAGTCATTAGTAATGAGGTATTAATTAGTAAACAGTCATTAGTAAAGTCATTTTTAAAGTAAAGTAATTAGTAGAGTCATTAGTAATGAGTCATTTTTAAAGTAAACACGATGATTAGAAATTTTAAATGAGTCATTATTAGTAAATGGTGTTTATTAGTAACTAGTCATTAGTAGTACAGTCATTAGTAATGAAGGTATAATTAGTAAACACGTCATTAGTAGAGTCATTAGTAATGAACGCTTATTAGTAAACAGTCATTAGTAGAGTCATTAGTAATGAGGTTTCATTAGTAATGATCGGATCATTAGTAATGAGGTTTATTAGTAATACATTGTTAGTAGTAACAGTCATTTTTAAAGTAAGGTTTATAATTGTTTAGTAAAAGTCATTTTTAAAGTAAAGTAATTAGTAGAGTCATTTTTAAAGTAAAGTAATTTATTAAATGAGTCATTTTTAAAGTAAAGTAATTAGTAGCAGTCATTAGTAATTATTGTATTAATTAGTAAATGGTATTTATTAGTAATGAGTGTTATTAGTAAACAGTATTATTAAATGAGTCATTACTAAACACTACATTACTAATAAACACCATCATTACTAAACCCCTACATTACTAATAAACACCATCATTACTAAACACCATCATTACTAATAAACACCATCATTACTAATGATGGTGTTTATTAGTGATGGTGGTGTTTAGTAGTGATGGTGCTTAGTAATTATTGTGTTTTAGTAATGATGGTGTTTAGTAGTGATGGTGTTTAGTAGTGATGGTGTTTTGGGTTGATGGTGTTTAGTAGTAGTGATGGTGTTTAGTAGTGATGGTGTTTAGTAGGTAGTGCTTAGTAATTGATTGTGTTTTAGTAATGATGGTGTTTAGTAGTGATGGTGTTTAGTAATGATGGTGTTTAGTAGTAGTGATGGTGTTTAGTAGTGATGGTGTTTAGTAGTGGATGGTGTTTAGTAGTGATGGTGTTTAGTAGTGATGGTGTTTAGTAGAAAGTGATGGTGTTTAGTAGTGATGGTGTTTAGTAGTAATGATGGGTGTTTAGTAGTGGATGGTGTTTAGTAGTAGGTGATGGGGGTTTTAGTAATGATGGTGTTTAGTAGTGATGGTGTTTAGTAGTAATGGTGTTCACTCTCTCTCAGCTCGTTATGAGGATTTGGAGCAGAATGATGTCAGAGTGCAGCACCTGTGGGAGGCGTTGACCAATTTCACTAATGGTCAGTAAATTACTCACACACACTCACACACACACACACATACACTAACTCACACACACACTAACTCTCACCCTGACTGTCCTTGTTACGTGAGCATTAGGTGAGAGTTTCAGCAGGGTTTGGTCAGTTGTGTAACACTACAGCACTCTGGACTTCTCTCTAACTGATCCTGATAATGAACCTGCTGTGTTGTGTTTATTTATCAGAGGACCGCAGCAGATTCCTGAGGTTTGTGACTGGCCGAAGTCGTCTTCCTGCCCCCATCTACATCTTCCCTGATAAACAAGGGTAAAACACCACTCTGTGTGTGTGTGTGTGTGTGTGTGTGTGTGTGTGTGTGTGTGTGTGTGTGTGTGTGCTCTATCTTCACTTTGTGTTCTTTTATCCAGATCTGAGACCACAGATGCTCTTCCTCAGTCCTCCACGTGTTCCAGCACACTTTATTTACCAAAATACCCAAGGTGACTTTTATCCCTGTCTGTTTAACATCCACATTATTACTTGGATTTATGGTTTTCATCTCGTTTAGTTTATAACTTAACTTAAACACTGTGTGTGTGTATTTTGTGTGTGTGGGTGTGTGTGTTCTGCACAGTGCTAAGGTGTGTGAGGAGAAACTTCGCTATGCTGCATATAACTGTGTGGCCATCGACACAGACATGAGTCCATGGGAAGAGTGACTGATACACACCACATTCTAGCATCAGAAACTGTATCACACGTCACACCTGTACACACCTGAATTACACCATATAAACAGCTGTACAAAATAAAATCTATTAAAAATGATTGCAGTTTCATCTGCAGTGACGCACGCCCTCATGTGTCCTGTTGCTTTCTTTTCAGTTTTCTTTTTCAATTGGAGTAAATCCCTCGGGAATGAAATTGTTTTTGGGATTCTCCGTAGTGATTAGCCGCTCACTGTTGCCATGACTACATCCAACATACTACAAGATCTTTCTGGTCAATACTGAACACTTCTGGTGAATCATCTGCTTTATGGATCAGATGAAAATCTAAATATAAATATGTAACTATAGATAAATAGACCTTTTTGTACTCCACGTACGCAGTCATCAACCACTGAATTGGGTTTCTAATGGAAGTTATAATGCTAGCAAAAAAAGAGGGAAATATGTACAGGAAGTGTCACCTGTTACTTTCAAATGCACAAACAAAACCTATTTTAAGTGTAAGAAGTGTTTTAGATGCTTTTGCAATGCTTTGTTGCAAACGTTTCGTTTAGCCCCCCAGTTTACCATGTGGTCGCTGGTAGAGCCCCTCTGTACAATAACTGTTAACACCGGGTATTCAACGGACGCGAGCGAGAAAAGATCCGTTAACAAAGGGTTTCGAATGACGCATTAGTTTACTGGCGCATCGCCTCGCATGCACGAACAAATGAGTTAAACGTGCGCAGGTGTTAACATGGTGTGGTCACTAATTCTTCATTCATGGCCAAGATACAAATTCTTTCATATATGATGTGTGGGGCTACGTTGTACAAGACAAAACCATTCTGAAGTGAAATGTAACTTAAATACACTTACCAGATTCGGTTAAACTGCTTGTCCTCCGGTGGAAACGTGACATAATTCGATGGGCAGGTGGTAATACAACAATTTACTGTCCTTACATGTGATGAAAAAAAGTTAATAAAACCTTGCTTTCGCCGCACGCAATTGTAATCTAGCACGACAAAATGGCGGCCTACCTCACTGACTCCGCAGCACCTAATTAACGAGAGTGGAGGCGTGGTCAACACAAAACTTCATTATTTTTTGTTGATATGACAAAGTGTTTCACACATTCAAATATCTCTACAAATTTGTGTAATCTACTTATATTTAATAGTAATGCAATCAAACTTCAATAATTTAAGTATATTGTAACTAAGTTTTTTAATTGGATATTAAATCCGGGCTAACAGTGTACGGGCTCACTAATGCTCCTGCTGTTTTTCAAGCATTAATCAACGAAATATTCAAAGACTTGATTAACAAATATATAATCACGTACATTGATGACATTCTCATCTACTCGGCCACCTACGACAATCATGTTCATCATGTCCGTACTGTGCTCACTTGGCTGTTACACCATCAACTCTATGTGAAGGCTGAAAAATGTTTCACAAGGACACCATCCCCTTTCTGGGTTATGTATTTCATGATGGGGAATTGAAATTGAAATCGTTCTACAACGATTCCAAACACCCTGACCCAAGCCTTCCATTCATCGTGGAGGTTGACTCCAGTTGCGGCATAGGAGCTGTTTTGTCACAGCGCCACGGGGACTCTGGGAAATTGTATCCATGTGCATACTACGTAGCCAACTACGATGTAGGTAATCGTGAACTATTGTCCATAAAGGAAGCACTGGAGGAATGCCGACACTGGCTTGAGGGGGTGTGGCATGCGTTCCTAGTGTTAATGGACCATCAAAACCTTGAATACCTATGCAAAGCTAAATGCCTGAATCCTAGACAAGCCCGATAGGTGTTGTTTTTTTTTTTTTTTTTACACATTTTCATTTCTCTGTTACTTATTGACCAGGAACGAAAAATGGCAAGGCAGATGCTCTCTCTCACCATCACACCCCAAAGCCATTCTACCACCCTCTGTCATGCTTGCACCCATCAGAGACCTCATGGAGGAAATCCAATGAGCCCAGCAAACCGAACTTCCACCACCTGAATGTCCTCCGTCCAAGCACTATGTACCCACCCCACTCCATACCTGAGTCTTACAATGGTTACAAGCAGCTTCTAGCTTGGGCCACCCCAGCATCCACCGAACTATGACCCTGATCCTGAACAAGTTTTGGTGGCCATCATTGTCTCATGATGTGGAGGATTATGTCAGGGCATGTGCCATCTGTGCCCAGTCCAAGACGAGTCACCAGCTTCCTACGGGGCTCCTGGAACACCTACCCATACCTCAATGACCCTGGTCGCACATGGCGGTAGATTCTGTCACAGACCTTCGTAATTCGGAACAACACGATCTTGGTGGCAATCGACCGATTCTCCAAGGCTTACAGACTTGTCCTATTAAAGGTTCTACCCACAGCCATAGAAACAGCCACAGCTCTGTTCCATCAGGTGTTCAGGACATACAGAACACAATTTAGCTCTCGTGTCTGGAGGGCGTTCTGCAGCCACCTCGGCATCAACATGAGTCTCAGCTCTAGCTATCACGCTCAGTCTAATGGACAGACAGAACGCCTGGACCAGAAGATTGGCCAGTACCTGTAGTATCATACTACAGCCGCGAACAACACCGATGGACTGAATTCCTCCCATGGGCTGAATACGCCCAGAACTCACTCACACACTCATCCACAGGGCTGACTCCATTCCAATGCATCCTGGGTTATCAACCACCCCTATTTCCATGGTCTGGTGAACCATCTGACGTGCCCACAGTGGATGACTGGGTCCACCGCAGCCAAGAAGTCTGGGAGAATGCCCATAAAATAGGTATAAGATAGTTTAATAATTTAATTTAAAAATTCTTTTTTTCTCCTTTCTCTGTTTCTCTACTTTGGTAAAGCTGCTTCGAGACAATGTCTATTGTAAAAGGTGCTATACAAATGAATTGAATTGAATTGAATTGAATTGAATTGAATTGAATTGAATTGAATTGAATTGAATTGAATTGATTGAATTGAATTGAATTGAATTGAATTTAATTGAATTGAATGGAATGTGGGGGCACGGTGGCTTAGTGGTTAGCACGTTTGCCTCACACCTCCAGGGTTGGGGGTTCGATACCTGCCTCCATGTGTGTATAGAGTTTGCATGTTCTCCACGTGCTTCGGGGGTTTCCTCTGGGTACTCCGGTTTCCTCCCCCAGTCCAATAACATGCATGGTAGGTTGATTGGCATCTCTAAATTGTCCACAGTGTGTGATTGTCTGCAGTGTGTGTGATTGCATGAGTGAATGAGAGTGTGTGTGTGTGTGTGCCGTGCGATGGGTTGGCACTCCATCCAGGGTGTATCCTGCCTTGATGCCCAATGACGCCTGAGATAGGCACAGGCTCCCCGTGACCCGAGAATAGTTCGGATAAGCGGTAGACAATGAATGAATGAATTGAATGTAGGACTACAGCGGGCCATACACAGGCAGAGGATTCAGGCTGACTGCCACAGGCGCCCTCAACCCATGTTCCAGGTGGGACTTTTCGCATTTCCAACAAATTAACCCAGTCACTTACCGCCTCCAGCTCCCCCCATTGTATCGCATCCCCACATTCCATGTATCCCTCCTCAAGCCAGCATATTCTCTCCCCGACAACGAGCCCACGAACAGTGAACCACCACTGGATATCGATGGGACCTTGGCCTATCTAGTACACATCCTCCTGAACTCCAAACACCATAGGAATCGACTTCAGCATCTGGTGGATTGGGAGGGTTATGGTCCAGAAGGATGGTCTGGGGTTAACACAGATGACATCTAGTACCCCACTCTGGTGGAGGAATTTCACCGTCTCCATCCCAACAGACCGGCCCCACGCCCACGGGGTTGCCCACGTCTTAGAACACCAGGAGGTGCCATCTGGCAGCACTCCCATTAGATCACCAGAGGGAGCTCTCGCCCAAGTTTTAGCACCGCCAAGGAAAGGACACTTCCTGGTTTATTTAGGACATTTAAGCAGCGTGCACACTGCAAACAATGCAAAGTAAATGGCTTTACCTGCCATTGTCTTGATATTCTGTGAACAACTGCTGCTTTGTTTTCTATTTTTTCAAGTTTTTGCTATTCGGGATTTTTTGCCTGTGTTTCTTGTTTTCCGATTTTGACTCTTTTCTATGAGTTTTCCTGCCGGGGGTTTTTGGCTTAGGGTCCTAGATCCTACACCTTGGGCGTTTCCTTACATCTTTTACTGCTCTGAGGTTTTGTTCATTCTTATTGTCCAGTCCTGCAGTGTGTGACGAGTCCTGCAGTGTGTGACGAGTTGCTTTCGGCCCGCTTTTCATTGTTTTGGGGCTCCCCCCCCACAGCGGACCGACTGGTCTGCACAACAACTTGGCACAGGTTTTACGCCGGAAGCCCTTCCTGCCGCAACCCTCCCATTTTTTCCGGGCTTGGGACCGGCACTGCATCCAGTGGCTGGGGTTGAGGCATTGGCTGGAATCGAACCCGGGCCTTTCGCATGATAGGCGAGAAACCTACCACTGAGCCACCAATGACGATTTAAAAAAAAAAAATCTTTGTACATCTGGTGTCTGCCATATCACACAGAGGCATTTACATTTATTCAGCTCAATTTTATTTGTATAGCAATTTTAACAATGGACAGTGTCACAAAGCAGCTTCACAGGAATATAAAAATTTAGAATAGAACAGTTTACAATGTGTTTATACCAAATATAGAGAATTCTCTAATTATCTGAGAAAAATCAGCTGTGCTGCATTTTATTGTGTGTAGTGAAAATTATTAGCACTGACATTAGGCTTCATTTATCAAATCCTGTAACTGCAGAAAGACGTTTGTTTCCTTCTCGCGCTCTCGAGTGTGTAAATTTATGCAGAACTCTAACTAAAGTTAAGCTTGATTTGATTTACACACAAATGTTTATATTAATGGCATTAATAAAGTACATATTAAATTTTTAAGAAGGTTAAAGAAAGCAAGCCAACATAAATCCAGAGCTGAAGACAGATAAGACCGATCCTAATAGATAAGAAGAAATGCTGCACTGTTTTTATGGAGGTTTGTGGGCGTCGCCCAGTGCAGGTAAGCTGTAGGAGAAAATCAGATTGATTCTGAAATTTTTATAAATCCAGCAGAATTGATTTATGCAAAATTTACACAGAACTTTACTAAAAGATTCATCAGCTGTGAAGCGATGATCATGCGAGGTTCTGCGGTGTGGTTCTACTGCGGCACACGGAACACCAGCTTCCTTCTCAGGGTGATCTTTTCCTCTGGCATCTGTTTGGCAACATTTCCCCGGTGTTTTTCAGCTTTTTGACTGACTTCCTCATTGACCTTCAGGAGGATAGAGTAGACGTCTTCACCCCTGAGGAACAACAACATTCACAAAGACAGCGTTAGTGTCATTAGTTACTCTCACTACAGCACACGACATGACGGGTTTTAATCAGCCTGGTCTCAGCCCATCAACACGATATTGTCTGTCAGGTGACGCTAAACGTCCAGCCATGGAGTGAACACCAACACGGTTATTAAGAGCAGAGCTTCTTCTCACCATCAGGTTGAACCGGAGATTTACCTCATATTTAAGGAAGTGATTCAAACTGTAAGGAAGCTGCTGGATGTGAGAAGTGTAAAATCAACAGCCCAGGCATTAGCCGCAGTGTGACTTGGGGACGTGTGTGTGTGTGTTCACTTTAAAAGCAGACATGGATTATTTGTAGTTGCGGTCTGATCAGAGGAAAGAATTTTTGACCGTTCCTCTAGAAGCACATTTGTGAGGTCAGGCACTGATGTTGGACGAGAAGGTCTGGCTCGCAGTCTCCGCTCTAATTCATCCCAAAGGTGTTCTATGGGGCTGAGGTCAGGACTCTGTGCAGGACAGTCAGGTTCCTCCACACCAAACTCGCTCATCCATGTCTTTATGGACCTTGCTTTGGTCACTGGTGTGCAGTCATGTTGGAACAGGAAGGGGTCATCCCCAAACTGTTCCCACAAAGAGCATGAAATTGTCCAAAATGTTTACATTTCATTTTACATTTCCATTTACATTTCCATTTACATTCCTGGCATTTGGCAGTCGGTCTTATCCAGAGCGACGTACAAAGTGCTTTAGTTCTCAGTCACTGAATACATTAACACTGGTTCAATAGGACACACACTCGGGATAGCATTAACCTAAACTGAGCTGGATTTTTTTTTTTTTTTTAAACTTAAAATACACAAACAGGGAAAAATAAGAGCTAGTGTAAGTACTTCAGGAAGAGGTGAGTCTTCAGTTGCCGTTTGAAGACGGTCAGAGACTCGGCCGTACGGATACCTAGGGGAAGTTCGTTCCACCGCCTCGGTGCCTGGGTACCAAATGTCTTGGTACATGTCTTGATTACTTTCACTGGAACTAAGGGGTCAAGCCCTGAAAAACAACCCCACACCACAACCCCCCCTCCACCAAACTTTACTTTTGGCACAATGCAGTCAGGCAAGTAGTGTTCTCCTGACAACCGCCAAACTCAGACTCATCCATCGGATGTCCAGACACAGAAGCGTGGTTGGTCACTCCAGAGAACATGTCTCCCCTGCTCTAGAGTGCAGTAGCGGCGTGCTTTACACCACTGTGTCCGATGCTTTGCATTGCACTTGGTGATATAAGGCTCGGATGCAGCTGTTGATATTGGTCTGTAGCTATTGACTCTGCAGAAAGTCAGTGACTCCTGCGCACTGTGCGCCTCGGCATGCGCTGACCCCGATCTGTGATTTTACGTGGGCTACCACCTCGTGGACTGAGTTGCTGCTGTTCCCAATTGCTTCCACTTTGTTGTAATACCACTAACAGTAGACCGTGGGATATTTAGTAGTGAGGAAATTCTATCACGGTACCACGCTTGAATTCACTGAGCTCCTGAGAGTGACCCATTCTTACACACATGTTTATGGAAGCAGTCTGCATGCCTAGGTGCTTGATTTTATACACCCGTGGCCATAGAAGTGATTCAAAACTTTTGGCATTATATTGTAGGTCAGAATATTGATTTGCATTTCATGATTTTATTTCTACACCCTATACAACATTCTTACTTTACTCAGGACTCCTTTGATTCAGTACTTACTTCTGACAGTACTTTTTCAATTGCTCGCACAAACACTGGATGAACCAGGAACCCGAATGCTCCCTGAAGGAGTAGTAGCCTTTAACAGTGGACCGAGCCACCAGGAAGTCAGCTTCAGCTGGGATAGTGATCTGCACAGCATCAGTTGCTAATTCTTCTTCTCCTTCTTTCTCCTCTCCTGCATTCTCTTCCATATGGCTATCAGACTGGACTTTAACGAGCTGATGGTACATCTGTCCACGGCAGGCCTGGATGAAGAACACTTTGGGCTTATTGATGAGACTCTTGCAGAAGACTCCGTTAAATGGGTTGTAGATGTCAGATCCTTGGACGATCACTCCGTCTGTTCCATAAACCCCTTCAGTGGAGCCGTGGCTGAGTATACAGCAGACGAAGCAGTCGCCTTCATGATTGTGTCTGCTGTATGTCCCGAAGATGTCCTTCATCTGTTCTGCGTTTTGGTCCCTGTGCACCTTCACAGAGAAGCCCAGCCATTTGAACACCTTTATAAGAGACTCTGATGGATAAACAAAAGAAGATAAATGTTAGTGTCAGGATTTTTTGGTCAGAGCTGCTGCTCACAGGACTCTCAGTCAGGTGCTGATGGACATTTCCCTGTCTGACCACCACAGGGTCATGTGGCAGGACTGGTTTATCTCATCATTTATGTTTCCCTCACATGTTTCTAGCCTCATCTGACCTGTTGCCCTCCTCCTGCCTTTCCCCCTCTCCGGTTTCCTGTCCCTCTGATTAGTTCCACTATATCTAATGTTTGTTGAGTGTCTTTCTTCACTCAGTCTTTGTGTACTCCCATCTCTGTTGAATTATTGTGACGTCCGCTTGTTTCTGTGTGTGTTGTTTATTTGGTGTTTTGTTTCCGTGTCAGTTTATTCGGCATTGTTTTTTAGTGTTTTTGTGTGTACAGTGGGTGTATCAAGGTCCTTACCAGGTCAAGAAAGTATGATCATATAACCCCAATATTATCATCCCTGCACTGGCTACCTGTTAAATTTAGAGTTGATTACAAACTAGCTCTACTTACATTACAAGACCCTAAATGGTTCAGCTCCCACGTATCTAGCCAGTCTTCTAACACGTTACAATCCATCACGCTCCTTAAGATCTCAAAACTTCGGACTTCTGGTAGTTCCCAGAATATCAAAGTCTACAAAAGGGGGTAGAGCTTTTTCGTATTTAGCTCCTAAACTTTGGAACGGTCTTCCTGACAGTGTTCGGGGCTCAGACACAGTCTCCCAGTTCAAACGTAGACTAAAGACATATCTCTTTAGCCAGGCATACACCTAATACATCCCATAACTTTGTGCTCCAATACGTCCGATTAAATGCACATCATCATCTAGTGCCTGCTAATATTATGAATAGCAGCTACGCTAATTCCTTTCCATTTGTTTCCCTTCTTCTACCCATCCCCGAGTCACACAGAGATTGTGTCAGCTCCGGGGGCCTCCAGAGATGGACCGGCTCCAGCCGGGTTCTGCTTTCTGAGGACTGGAGTATTCAAAGCAGCACTGCCAACACTATGTGGACATTTTACACATAACATTCTACACATGCTGTATCTGCATCACACAACTAATGCAGAAAGGACATTGTTCATATCACACTCTCCGTGTGTCACCCAGATGAGGATGGGTTCCCTTTTGAGTCTGGTTCCTCTCAAGGTTTCTTCCTAATTCCATCTAAGAGAGTTTTTCCTTGCCACAGTCACCTCAGTCTCGCCTCAGTCTCAGTCACCTCCCGCCTCAGGGAAAATTTTGTCTACCACCTAGGACTGTTTGTTGTTTCTTATGTTCTGTAAAGCTGCTTTGAGACAATGCTGTTTGTTGAATTGAACTTCAGTATTAGATGTAAATAAACACAAGAGCAAATGTTTCTGAATGAATTTTACATTAATTAGTGAAGTGTACTGCAGTTTATGAAGAGGTTTATATTACTGAAGTTTTATGAAGACATAAATCTAATAAAACCACACACCTTCGTCCTGATCAGATCCTAAACGGTTCTGCATCGTAATAAAGTTCCTGTTGTTGATGATCAGACACACACCACGAGGCATGCTGGACATTTTATACTCTCCAATCTGAAAAGACATTTTAATGACATATCTGTAACTGGTTTTAGTATAATGTTATAAAAGTGCACAATGTGGCAGTAGGTTCATTTTATTTTTACTCTTTAGCCCTTAGCTCTGTGTTGTTTTATGTAGCTCTGTGTCTGTATGTAGCACCAGGTCCTGGAGGAATGCTGTTTCAGTTCATTGTGTACTGATCAGAAAAAATATATATATATATATATATATTATAATATATATATATATATATATATATATATATATATATATATATATATATATATATGGAGAAAGTGATAATAAAAGCCTTTTGACTTGAAGCATATTTCTGTTAACATCCTAGAGTCGAACTGCAGGTCTGGAGTTTAACAGAGTGAGAATGTTTTAGATGTTTAATTCATACAGGACTGAAGAGGAACACAGTATGAAGTAACTGTATTATAATCACCTCTTCAGGAACCTCGCCTGGACTTTCTGTAAAGAGAAAAGCACAAAAACAGACTCATCACCTAAAGTCTCCATAACACAGATAAATCAGTAAGTTTCATGTACAATTACCTGGAACAGGTGTGAAGAGCTTCTTCAGCTGAGGGAAAATGTCCTGAAACCCTTCTTTCTCCAGCAGTTTGAGGAATTTACGGCACGTCTCATCACCCTTGTTGGTCAGGTTATCCAGAAGGTTAATGATGATCTTCTCTTGTGTGTGATTGGGCTGGTTAAGGTTGTTGTAGTCACGCTTGCTGATGATGTTGTCGTTCTGGACGTACTGCAAACAGATGCTGGCGTCGCTGGACAGTGTCTCGATGAGAAAGACCTTGTTCTTACGCACG
The DNA here is from genome assembly GCA_033459395.1 of Hemibagrus guttatus. Classification (NCBI taxonomy): domain Eukaryota; kingdom Metazoa; phylum Chordata; class Actinopteri; order Siluriformes; family Bagridae; genus Hemibagrus; species Hemibagrus guttatus. Next base: position 26,040,298 of record JAUCMX010000011.1, read on the forward strand.
CTCTCCATGACACTAAGACGGAGATTAGAATATAAATTGCATGGCATGAATTTCTCATCCACAGATCTGTCAGAGAAACACAGCTACAGCTATTTAGGAGCCTCCGAGGATTTCAGGTAAGCAGTAAACTCTACATTTCCTGGCCACTGGGGTTGTAGCATCATGGATGTTCTACACATCATGTGTGTAATCTTCTATCCTGTTCATTCAGAAATGTGCAGGAAATGTTCCTTTAATTAGCTTTTGAAAATAAAGATGAAGGGGATATGTTTCGTATCTCAGTATGATATACTATATGTGTCAGAAGTATGTACCCCCTGACCATCACACCCATGTGTTTCCTCCTCAAACTGCAGCCATTTGTACAGACCTCCTCTGTGTGTGGAGCTTTACAGCTTGATTTCACTGGAACTAAGAGTCCAGACCTCTGTTCCAGCATGAAAACGTCTCCTCAAAAGGGTGGAGTTAATAACTGGGCAAAAAAAGGTGAAACATCTCCATTTTAAAAATGTCCAGGACCTTTAAAAGGGCCTTTGGTTCACCGGGCATAAAAATATTTAAAGCTCATAGGTGGACAAGAAAGCCTTCCAGAGGGTGATCAACTCGGCAAGTAAAATCATCGGCTGCTCCTCTGCCTTCTTTAAAGGAACTGTACACAGCACAGCACTCTGCCTTAAAAGGGCAGAAAACATCCTAAAGGACCCTCCTCACCCTGGACATCACTTATTTCAACTGCTGCCCTCTGGGAAACGATTCAGGTCCATCACTTCACAAACCAATAGATGTAAGAACAGCTTCTACCCCAGCACCATACGGGAGCTAAATGCTGCTTGTGAAAACACACACACACACACACACACACACACACACACACACACAAACTGAAGCATAGCAACAATCTCATCCAGTATATTTATACAGAAAACCTATTCATTTTCCCTCTCTGTATCCCTCAGTGTGTGTCTGGTTTACATTACTCAGTATGTTTACATTCTGCTACACTTTATATTCTATATTATTTAACACGTTTACATCCCGAGACACTTTAATACCCTCAAATTATATACAATCCCTACGATCAATTACTGTGCAATAACTTATTTATAGTTATACTGTGCACAGGGGTCAGCATGGGCACCCTGACCGGTCTGTGGCTATGCGGCCCCATACACAACAAACTGTCCTGCACTGTGTATTCTGACACCTTTCTATCAGAACCAGCATTAACTACTTCAGCAATATGAGCAACAGTAGCTTGTCTGTCGGATCGGACCACACGGGCCAGCCTTCGCTCCCCACGTGCATCTGTGAGCCTCGACCGCCCATGACCCTGTCTCCGGTTCACCACTGTTCCTTCATTGGACCACTTTTGATAGATACTGACCACTGCAGACCGGGAACACCCCACAAGAGCTGCAGTTTTGGAGATGTTCTGATCCAGTGGTCTAGCCATCACAATTTGGCCCTTCATCAAACTCGCTCAAATCCTTACGCTTGTCCATTTTTCCTGCTTCTAACACATCAACTTTGAGGACAAAATGTTCACTTGCTGCCGAATATATCCCACCCACTAACATTCATATCCCAATTAGAATCTGGCTCCAAATATTCCACTCAGTTATAGAACCTATGGCACTGTATGACAGTGAAGTCTGGGGTCCTCTCCTAAATCAGGAATTCTACAAATGGGACAAAAACCCAGTGGAAGCCCTACAGAGTTCTGTAAGAGCATCCTCAGGGTACAGAGGAACACACCTAACAATGCATGCAGGGCAGAATTAGGACAATACCCTCTATTAATCCACATGGAGAAAAGAGCCATCAAATTTTGGAAACATATGAAATCGAGTGACCCCGCCTCTTATCATTTTAAAGCCCTTAAAAACCATGAAGCCAACATCAAAAAAAGCCCCCTTATTCAGCTGGTCCTGAGGCTCCACAAACCACAGCCTGGCTATAGAGAGGGGCAGATACAGACTCAGTGACCACAGCCTGGCTATAGAGACGGGCAGATACAGACTCAGTGACCACAGCCTGGCTATAGAGAGGGGCAGATACAGACTCAGTGACCACAGCCTGGCTATAGAGAGGGGCAGATACAGACTTAGTGACCACAGCCTGGCTATAGAGAGGGGCAGATACAGACTCAGTGACCACAGCCTGGCTATAGAGAGGGGCAGATACAGACTCAGTGACCACAGCCTGGCTATAGAGAGGGGCAGATACAGACTTAGTGACCACAGCCTGGCTATAGAGAGGGGCAGATACAGAGTATTTACTGGGAGTAAAAAGAGACTGTATTTCTCTGGCAGCTCTCTCTCTCTCTCTCTCTCTCTCACACACACACACACACAAGTACGCACTTGTACACGTAAGTGTGTGCACGCACATGCACACGCATGCACTAACACACACACATACACACGTCACTCATACCTACAGATTTTAGATATTTTGCTATTTATTTATTTGTTTGTTTGTTTGTTTGTTGGTTTTGTTTGCAATCTTTACTCTTTTAAATGCTCTGGCAATACATGTACAACTTGTCATGCCAATAAAGCTCCTTGAAAGAAAATGAAAGTAATATTTTATTTTAATTTTAAAATCCATAAACAATAAAGTAAGTAATAAACCGTTTTTTAATGATGTGATGAAAATGTCAGACACCTTTTTAAAATAAGACTTGATTTTCTTTCCTCATTTATACTTTACATAAAGAAAGCTGTATGATCAGAATGGGGTGATGTTCCTGAGGTTGGAGTAGTATGTTCCTAGTAGACTGATTTATTACCAGTGAAAGTTTGCCAAGATCACCCTTACTGAACATACAGCACACAATTATTCTTAGAAAACAATCGCTGAATTTCACCAAAAGGGTTTTTTCATGTTCCTGAGGTTGGAGTACATTCCTAGTGACCAGGCTGACTTAAATACACGGATCTTCATCTTATCCGTCCTCATTAATCCTACATGATCTTTATAAATCCCGATCTAACCTTAATTGAGTAAAACCAGCAACTGTTCAATATTTACTTAAAAACCTATTATTATTCTGTATGATTGTGTCCTATAAATGATCCTCAGTGTAAAAACTCTTGAGGTTTCTGACCTTCAGTGTGGCGCTGCTCCAGGCTCTGCTGCAGAAATGAAAGAGAAGAAAAGAAAGAGAACGAGTTTCTCCGCTTCTCATAATGGAAGTGTTCCGGGTTTATTGTGAACACTTCGGACGAAATTCACCATCTGATGAAGTGAAAGCGCATCACACTCCTCCTCCTCCTCCTCTTCCTCTTCCTCCGTTCACACGTCGTGCAGCGGCTGTAAGATTAGAAACTCTCATTCCACACAGAAACCAGGCTGAAGGTGAGAGATGACTCTAACACACAGGGTTTAGAGAAGAATATCTTGTACATTCATCAGATCCGTGTAAAGACCTCAGTGACGAAGCGGTACTGGACTGAAACATCTGGGTCCAGGAGTTCCGGTCGACGTGTAACTTTTCTTCCGTTTTCCGTTTTCTTTTTGAAAAAAAAAAAAAAAAAAGCATGTAACTTGATGCTGCGCTCTGATTGGCTTGTTTCAAATCGTCCGTGAACCCGCGCGCTTTGTGATGGTCAGATGGTCAGTTAACGGACAGGTACTGATTAGCAAGCGAGATATCTCCAGATGAAAGGAAATTCGGTTCTATCTTTACAGAAATATCCTTTCACAAGGCGTTCAGATGAAGAAGCTTATCAACCTGAATTTTAGTACCTGAATTGGTGAGGCTGAAAAATAATGAAGAGTGTATTATTTTGTAAATGCTGAAAGGATTTTTTTCATTTAGATCAAATTGCAAAGCAGAAAAATTCACACTTCTTTTTTGTGACAGGTTTTTATTCAGTTCATGTGATTCAATATGCTATTTTGCTTTCAGGAATTTTGGCACTATTATACTTCCATACTGAACAGCTTCCAAATAATCCGCTTCTAATAAACTGGCACATTAAGGCATTAAGATTACATTATTGGACCTTAAGGACACTGATGTGCCTTTGAGACTTTATATACACCCTTTAGAACAAAAAACACTTCCTTTTCCATCCTTAAATCGCTATGCTGCTAGTTTGTTGGAATCTTGTGTTCAAATCTTCTAATCTCTGTCTTAGTGTCATGGAGAGCGTGCGTAAGAACAAGGTCTTTCTCATCAAGACACTGTCCAGCGACGCCAGCATGTGTTTGCAGTACGTCCAGAACGACAACATCATCAGCAAGCGTGACTACAACAACCTTAACCAGCCCAATCACACACAAGAGAAGATCATCATTAACCTTCTGGATAACCTGACCAACAAGGGTGATGAGACGTGCCGTAAATTCCTCAAACTGCTGGAGAAAGAAGGGTTTCAGGACATTTTCCCTCAGCTGAAGGAGCTCTTCACACCTGATCCAACATCAGCGGAGAGAGAGAGTACGCACTGTCCATCTAGAGAGGACTGAATATTTTGACTTTAAAAGCAATTCTAGAAATTACACACTATTTTTAATCTTGAAGTGGTGACAACAGCTTGTGACATATCTTCTTTTCTTATTTCCATTTCAGATCGTCCAGCGGTGGAACAGGCCAGAATGCAAGCCGAAGGTGATTAAAATACAGAGACTTAGTTCATGCTTTGTCTAACTTTAGTCCTGTATGTTCATTGTCCAGTTTTCTGAGTTTCCTAATTAACACCAGATTAATGATCAGGGTCAGTCGGTGTGTCCCTGAGTTAGGATTTTAAAAGAAATGTGAATGCTGGTCAGAGGCATAAGAGTTCATCTCAGTGAAGACTGATCTGATAAATGTGTCTGATCTTTAACAAATATGAAATTTAAAGAAAGAAGCATCAGGAAACTGAATTTTCTTTTCAAAAATTCTTTTCTTTTTGAATTTTAGGCGTGGAGTTTGTGGATAAACACAAAAAAGATCTGATACAGAGAATTTCTTCAGTCATGGAGATTGCAGATTGTCTGCTGTGCAAGAAAATGATTACTGGTGAAATGTACAATAAAATCAGTGCACAAGATATAACGCAGGCTAAAATGAGGAACTTGTACCAATTTATGGAAATGGGAGGAAAAGCTGTGAAAGAAGAATTTTATAGAATCCTGAAAGAGAAGAATCCGCACTTAGTGTTAGATCTGGAGTCTTAAAGGACACGATCACACACTCTGAAAGGTGAATTATATGAAAGATCCCTGCAGTACTTACAGGGGTTTCATTTGGTTTCAGCAGAAATCTATAGGATAGAACAAAGAGATTTTAAGACCAATGTTTCTAAATTCATTAAATTTTTTAAAACGTTGTTAAAGCAATTAGGGTGAATTTGTTGTGGGGAAATGTGTGTGCTGGTGCTGATGAATGTCTTTAACATGTTTGTGTAAATGATATCCAGTGAATTAAAATTCATTACTGAAAGATTTTATAATAGTGGAGTCATTTGAAGTGAAGTGGCAGATACTCCAAGTTTTGTGGCTGCATCTCTCTTCTGAAGATCTAAACTTCAGGACACAGCTCTTATCAGTAACATGTAGCAGTCTTCATTAACAAATCCATTTTACAGTTAAACTCTTTATATTAATAGTGGAAAAAATATATAGGTTAAGAAATGGAAGAAAAGAACCTTTCCTTTCCTCTTTGTTTCTGTTCATTTTATTGGTGACCCCGATGTTATCGTGCATGCGTGATTTGAAATAAAATACAATGGTGCCCTGGGCGTCTCTCCATCGTGTCCTGGGTCTTCCCCGGGTCTCTTCCCGGTGGGGCCTGCCCGGAACACCTACCCAGGGAGACGTCCCGGAGGCATCCGAAACAGATGCCCAAGCCAACTGTCCCCTTTCGATGTGGAGGAGCAGCGGCTCTACTCTGAGCTCCTCCCGGGTGACAGAGCTCCTTACCCTATCTCTAAGAGAGAGATACGCCACCCTACGGAGGAAGCTAATTTCGGCCGCTTGTATCCGGGATCTTATCCTTTCAGTCATGACCCAGAGCTCATGACCATAGGTGAGAGTAGGAACGTAGATTGACTGGTAAATCGAGAGCTTCGCCTTCCGGCTCAGCCCCTTCTTCACCAAAACAGACCGGTACATAGACCGCATTACTGCTGCCGCTGCACCGATCCGTCTGTCAATCTCACGATCCATCCTTCCCTCACTCGTAAACAAGAACCCGAAATACTTAAACTCCTCCACTTGAGGAAGGAACTCCCCTCCAACCTGGAGGGTGCAAGCCACCTTTTTCCAGTCGAGAACCATGGCCTCAGATTTGGAGGTGCTGACCCTCATACCAGCCGCCTCACACTCAGCTGCAAAACGCCCCAGTGCATGCTGTAAGTCCAGGCTTGAAGGAGCCAACAGGACAACATCATCTGCAAAAAGCAGCAATGAAATCCTGTGGTCCCAAACCGGACTCCCTCCAGCCCCTGGCTGCGCCTAGAAATTCTGTCCATAAAAACAATGAACAGAACCAGTGACAAAGGACAGCCCTGTCGGAGTCCAACATGCACTGGGAACAGATCTGACTTACAGCTGGCAATGCGACCCAAGCTCCTGCTCCGGTTATACAGAGACCGAACAGCCCTTAACAGAGGGCCACGGACCCCGTACTCTCAGAGCACCTCCCACAGAATGCCACGAGGGACACGGTTAAATGCCTTCTCCAAGTCCACAAAACACAGATTCTATTCAAATAACCTGACTCTCTTGTGAACAACATATTACTAACCTTGTGAGAGAAATAAATCAGATGCCCCTGAGGAAAGACGAAGAAATACTCCTCTGTCATTTTTATTGTTTATCTCTATATTATTTATCTATATAATGGACCTATATTACAAACACTAGTCTTTTTGACTAAACATCATTTTACAAATGACTTTAGCACCTGAGGTAAGGATTTGGTTAGTAAGTAGATGCTATGTGTCTGTGAAGATTCTGTCATCCAAGTGAAGTTATCTGGATGTGGAGTCATGTTAACTGGACTTCTTTTTCGTTAGATCAAAACGTTTAATTTCTCATCCGATCAACTTCTTCAGTTTGAGGGAAGCTGGCAGGATTCCACAAATTTGTATCCTCCACGGTCAAGGATCCTCTCCTCCCTGGATAGTCTTTAGGATGAACACAGAAGGAGCAACACCTCAGGACTAGAAGCAGCTACACCTCGCTCCATCAGATCATCTCTCAGGGTAAGAGGTCAGTATATGTCTAGACTCTTCTCTGTTCTGGCACCGAGGTGGTGGAATGAACTTGCCCTTGATGTCTGAACATCTGGAGTCACTGATCGTCTTCAAATGACAGGTGAAGACCTACCTCTTCCTGAAGCACTTAGCTCTTATTTTCCCTGTTTGTTTTATTGTTGTACGTATTAAAAACTTCCTCCCAACACAATTTTTAGGCTGATGGTTTCCTCAGTCTGTGACCGAGTGACCAGTGTTAATGTATTCATTGATAGAGACTTCAGAGCACTTTCGATCTAACTGTAAAGAGTTCCAGTTAACATTACTCAACTTCCAGAGAAGTAGCTGCTAACCGAAACTGCCTCAAGCATTCATACATCGGCTTAATCATTTACCTTTACCGTGTTTGTCAGAAGCCTTTATCCACAGCGACTTACAGTTATCTTATTTACACAACACTTGAGGTTAAGGGCCGTTTGGCACTCCTCAGATTCGAGCTCGGAACCAAGGATTTTTTTTTTTGTCAAGAGCATTGCTGTTTCTCCTGCTGGTCCTTTCACACAGTAGTTTATACGGAAGTGTGAGAAAATCTCTGAGTGAAACAGCTTGTGGATGAGAAGATGAGAAGAGAATGATCAGACTGGTCTGAGCTGACAGGAAGGATAGAGTTCCTCATATGATCACTCTTTACAGCCGTGATGAGCAGAGAAGCATCTCAGCATCCACTAAACTCTGAACCTTGAGGTGGATGAGCTACAACAGCAGGAGATCTCACCAGGTTCTTCTCTGATCAGCTAAGAGCAGGAATCCGAGCCTCTCATGAGGACAGACTCACCCACACTGGACACTGGACACACATTAGTACTTACAGGTGCATCTCAATAAATTAGAATGTCGTAGAAAAGTTCATTTATTTCAGTAATTCAACTCAAATTGTGAAACTTGTGTATTAAATAAATTCAGTGCACACAGACTGAAGTAGTTTAAGTCTTTGGTTCTTTTAATTGTGATGATTTTGGCTCACATTTAACAAAAACCCACCTCAACAAATTAGAATACTTCACAAGATCAATAAAAAAACATTTTTAGTGAATTGTTGGCCTTCTGGAAAGTATGTTCAGACTTTGGTTTTCAAAAAACACAATGGACCAACACCAGCAGATGACATTGCACCCCAAATCATCACAGACTGTGGAAACTTAACACTGGACTTCAAGCAACTTGGGCTATGAGCTTCTCCACCCTTCCTCCAGACTCTAGGACCTTGGTTTCCAAATGAAATACAAATCTTGCGCTCATCTGAAAAGAGGACTTTGGACCACTGGGCAACAGTCCAGTTCTTCTTCTCCTTAGCCCAGGTAAGACGCCTCTGACGTTGTCTGTGGTTCAGGAGTGGCTTAACAAGAGGAATACGACAACTGTAGCCAAAGTCCTTGACACGTCTGTGTGTGGTGGCTCTTGATGCCTTGACCCCAGCCTCAGTCCATTCCTTGTGAAGTTCACTCAAATTCTTGAATGGATTTTGCTTGACAATCCTCATAAGGCTGCGGTTCTCTCGGTTGGTTGTGCATCTTTTTCTTCCACACTTTTTCCTTCCACTCAACTTCCTGTTAACATGCTTGGATACAGCACTCTGTGAACAGCCAGCTTCTTTGGCAATGAATGTTTTTGGCTTACCCTCCTTGTGAAGGGTGTCAATGATTGTCTTTTGGACAACTGTCAGGTCAGCAGTCTTCCCCATGATTGTGTAGCCTAGTGAACCAAACTGAGAGACCATTTTGAAGGCTCAGGAAACCTTTGCAGGTGTTTTGAGTTGATTAGCTGATTGGCATGTCACCATATTCTAATTAGTTGAGAGAGTGAATTGGTGGGTTTTTGTTAAATGTGAGCCAAAATCATCACAATTAAAAGAACCAAAGACTTAAACTACTTCAGTCTGTGTGCACTGAATTTATTTAATACACCAGTTTCACAATTTGAGTTGAATTACTGAAATAAATGAACTTTTCCACAACATTCTAATTTATTGAGATGCACCTGTATAGACTTCCACATGTTGTAATAGAGTTAATTGCACCCCCTAGTGGAATTATAGAAACTCTATTTTTTAAACTTCAATTCAATTACAGTTCCACAAAATGAAATGCTGCTATAACAACTTTGTGCATTACAGATGTGACTGAATATAAATACATTATTTAAAATGAACTGATATATTAATAATTAGATTAATTTTTTTTTTTTGGCTAGATATGAAGCTCATAAAATCCTAAGTCAAAGATTCACTATAAACATGAGCATTAACACCTACAAGCTGCAGATTCACTGCGTAATGAGTGTACGGTATGGCGTAATGCATTTACAACTTTTATTCATTTATTCATTCATAGAGGCATTGGTGGCTCAGTGGTAGGTTACTCGCCTATCATGCGGAAGGCCCGGGTTCGATTCCAGCCAATGCCTCAACCCCAGCCACTGGATGCAGTGCCGGTCCCAAGCCCGGAAAAATGGGAGGGTTGCGTCAGGAAGGGCATCCGGCATAAAAACATTTGCCAAGTTGTTGTGCGGACCAGTTGGTCCGCTGTGGCGACCCCCGAACAGGGAGCAGCCGAAAGCAACTTCTTCTATTCATTTATTCATTCATTCATTCAGTGCCTGGTCTGGGTCACGCTGGTGTCACAACACTGCACCTGCACTTACGCATTCCAGTCCAGAGTTTTGATCTCGCTTTACTTCCCTCCTTGCTGTAGCGCTGTCAATGTTTGTCCATAACAAACACCATGTTCAAGCATAAGGTTGCCCATCAGTACACATGGCACCAGTACACCCTAGGTGATCAGGGCAATCAATGATCGACCTTGTGGTCGTGTCATCTGACCTTCGGCCACATGTCTTGGACACTCGGGTGAAGAGAGGGGTGGAGCTGTCAACCGATCACCACTTGGTAGTGAGTTGGATCCGCTTATGGAGGAGGATGCCGGACACACTCGGCAGACCCAAACGTATTGTGAGGGTCTGTTGGAAACATCTTGCTGATCCCTATGTTAGTGTGGTCTTCAACTCCTACCTCCAGGAGAGTTTCAACCAGATCCCAAGGGAGGTTGGGGACATTGAGTCTGAGTGGACCATGTTCTCCTCCTCCATTGTTGATGCAGCCATACGGAGCTGTGGCCGTAAGGTCTCTGGTGCCGGTCGTGGCGGCAATCCCCGAACACAGTGGTGGACACTGGAAGTAAGGGATGCCGTCAAGCTGAAGAAGGAGTCCTATGGAGCCTGGTTGGCTCAGGGGACCCCGGAGGCAGCTGAGGCGTACTGGCAGGCCAAGCGAGCTGCAGCTCGGGTGGTCTCGGAAGCAAAAACTCGGGTCTGGGAGGAGTTTGGTGAGGCCATGGAGAAGGACTATCGGACGGCCTCTGGGAAATTCTGGCAGACCGTTCGGCGCCTCAAAAGGGGTAAGCAGCTCTCTGCCAACACTGTTTACAGTGGAGGGGGAGAGTTGCTGGCCTTCGACTGGGGATATTGTCGGATGGTGGAAGGAATACTTTGAGGATCTCCTCAATCCCACTTACATGCCTTCCATAGAGGAACCAGAGGCTGAGGACTCAGAGGTAGATTTATTCATCACCCAAGCTGAGGTCACTGAGGTATGGCAAGGCACCGGGGGTGGATGAGATTCGTCCTGAGTACCTTAAGTCTCTGGATGTTGTGGGGCTGTCTTGGCTGACACGTCTCTGCAACATAGCGTGGCGGTCAGGGACATTGCTTATGGACTGGGCGACCGGGGTGGTGGTCCCCCTTTTTAAGAAGGCGGACCATAGGGTGTGTTCCAACTATAGGGGGCTCACACTCCTCAGCCTCCCAGGGAAAGTCTATTCCAGAGTACTGGAGAGGAGAGTCTGACCGTTAGTCAAACCTCGGATACAGGAGGAACAATGCGGTTTTCGTCCTAGTCGTGGAACACTGGACCAGCTCTATACCCTCCACAGGGTGCTCGAGGGCTCGTGGGAGTTTGCCCAACGAGTCCACATGTGTTTTGTGGACTTGGAGAACGCATTTGACTGTGTCCCTTGTGGCATTCTGTCGGAGGTGCTGTGGGAGTACGGGGTCCATGGCCCTCTTTTAAGGGCTGTTCGGTCCCTGTATGAGTGGAGCAGGAGCTTGGTTCGCATTGCCAGCTGTAAGTCAGATCTGTTCCCAGTGCATGTTGGACTTCGGCAGGGCATCACTGGTTCTGTTCATTGCTTTTATGGACAAAATTTCTAGGTGCAGCCAGGGGCTAGAGGGAGTCCGGTTTGGGGACCAAAGGATTTCATTGCTGCTTTTTGCAGATGATGTTGTCCTGTTGGCTCCTTCAAGCCAGAACTTACAGCATGCACTGGGGCGTTTTGCAGCTGAGTGTGAAGCAGCTGGGATGAGGGTTAGCACCTCCAAATCTGAGGCCATGGTTCTCGACTGGAAAAAGGTGGCTTGCACCCTCCAGGTTGGAGGGGAGTTCCTTCCTCAAGTGGAGGAGTTTAAGTATCTCTGGATCTTGTTTAGGAGTGAGGGAAGGATGGATCGTAAGATTGACAGACAGATCGGTGCAGCGGCAGCAGTAATGTAGACTATGTTGTGGTGAAGAAGGAGCTGAGCCGAAGCTATCGATTTACCAGTCAATCTATGTTCTATGTTACTCACACCTATGGTCATGAGCTCTGGGTCATGACTGAAAGGATAAGATCCCGGATACAAGCGGCCGAAATGAGCTTCCTCCGTAGGGTGACAGGGCACTCCCTTAGAGATAGGGTAAGGAGGTCTGTCACCCGGGAAGAGCTCGGAGTAGAGCCGCTGCTCCTCCACATCGAAAGGGGACAGTTGAGGTGGCTCGGGCATCTGTTTCGGATGCCTCCGGGACGTCTCCCTGGGTAGGTGTTCCGGGCAGGCTCCACCGGGAAGACCCAGGACATGCTGGAGAGACTAGGCTGACCTGGGAATGCCTCAGGATCCCTCCGGAAGAGCTGGAGGAAGTGTCTGGAGAGAGAGAAGTCTGGGCATCCCTGCTTAGACTGCTGCCCCCACGACCCGGGTCTGGATAAGCGGAAGACAATGATGATGATGATGACAATAAGAAGAAGAATTATAATAATAATCTACTTTCTCCACAAGTGTAAGCTAAATCTAGTTCAAGGTTCTGTCTTATAAACATTTTGTGTATGTATGTGTAAATCCATTAATAAAATTAAAAAAAAAAAAAAAAACGCATTTTAGTCTCCTAAAGTTTCTTTACAGAAGAGTAGCACTTGGGCCTTGACTGGAGATTCCTTAAACAGGTTATTTAACAGACCAAAGAGTGAGAGATGTTCAGTATGATCACGTGTGAGTCTTTCACATTCAGAGGCTGAATGATCTCCACATTACCATCACAGAGGTGTAGCTTAATTTTTACCTGTGACACAAGAACAAGCAGAACAAAGCAGTTCTGCAGGATCGGAGAAGGAGAATCGGACCGATACACTGCTCCATGATCAGTGTGTCATCACATATACACTACCGCTGAGAAGTTCACTTGCATGTTTCAGCTTGATTTCAAATTTCAAATTAAAATTTTTATTTATCACATAAACAACCATACACAGTACGATATGCAGTGAAATGCTTACACGACTGTTGTGACCTCGAAAAGGGAATAAGAAGTAAAGAGTAAAAAGGAAGGAAGAAATAGAAGGAAGAAGGAAATAAGGCAAAAAGAGAATAAATATAAAACAAAGATATAAAATATAAAAATCTAAACAAAAATATAAAAAATCTGCTATTAAATTAGAGATGAATATATATATATATATATATATATATATATATATATATATATATATATATATATATATATATATATATATATATAAATATAAAAAATGTAGAAATGTAAAAATGTAAAAAGGTGGAGCTGTAGCAGTGTGCAAATGTTCAAAGAGAGTTCAGCTATGGAGGAAGCTAAGTCATCAGAGCTAAGAGACAGAGCGTGTTTCTTTTACTCTCTTGATTATATCAGAATTTTCATTAGGAATCTTAGAAAACAATAAAACTAAATGTTTACCGCATGTTATACACACACTTTATTAACTGTATTTATATTTACTCTTATGTTTAACTGGTCAGATAAAACACATGTACGAGCTCGCTCGGAGCCGACTCGGTGACGTCACATGTCCTTTCTGATTGGCTGGATGGTGTTTTTCCCTTTTTTCATAGGAACAATGAAATTTTGCATGTTAAAATTGCTGCCAATTAAATATTAAACTAAAGAAGTATTTTCTTCTAAAATTATACTATATATTAAATTATATATATAATTTACTTTTAATTTATTTTTAAACCAAGCAACAATAAACAAATAAATAAATAAACATCGTGTCATTATTTAATCAACTAGAATAGAATAAAATAGAATAGAAAAAAAGAATAGAATAGAATAGAATAGAATTTTAAAAAAAACAGGATGAGTAAAATGAGCAAATTTGTGGTACAAAAATGTAGATATTTTTTCCAAATTATTTTTATTTCTTTCCATGCATAAGTGTCTGGATTCTGCTAGAAAAACTTTTTTCGCTAAGACATTGAAGGTTTTTACTTGACTCACCGTCACAACACAACACACATAATACACACATAACACACTCTAGATTTCTGGGAAGAACTGTTCTCTTCTCGCAGAATCTCGCGATAAGTCGATGCTTGAAACATTTCCCATGATCCTTTGCGGTTCCTCTTTCTAGCCGGCGCCTGAGAATGGGTATGTGTTTTCATCATGTCCTGCTCAGAGGAATCCGAGCTCATCTGCCTGATTAAACTCTATATTTTCTTTTAATATTACATCTAGATTATTCAGTAGACATACAGAGACGGTTCCGACGCGATATTGCGTTTTTGTGTGTTGTTTTATAATTTGTGATGAGTTTGGAGAGGAATGGTGACATGTCTCAAGATGGCGGCGCTCTTTGGGTACACACTGCTGTGAACTTTATTGACTAGACTGCTTATTCGGTGCTTTCTTAAGCATTAGTGCATTAATTTCGTGTCTATTCGCGCAGTGTGTGTGCTGGTGAGGTTAAAACAAATTTTTTTGGGATAGAACATGGAACAAATGCTCGACAAAGGCCTGGTGCTAACTAGCCGATTAGCTTCATGAGGCGCTGTAGAGACTGGATCACTCCGGACTGCGCGAAATTATTTTATTTTTCTGTTCAACGGTCTTTAATCTTTAACATACATTAATCTTGTTTTGTGTTGAAATATAATTATGTATTATGGAGGTATAAGTTGTCCAGGAGTAAAAGTTTAACTTGGTCGCTTAGCTAATGCACATGAGCATGCTCAGTATTATTAAAATGGCTTTCTGATAGATTACACTATCACTGCATCGTGTCTCCTGTGAGATTAATCGATATGTGTATTTCAGAATGGGGAAATGTGTTAAATCCAGTCAGGCTAGGTGTAGTGAAGGTCTAAAGTGTGTGTGTGTTTTTTTTTCCTCAGAGCTCGAGTGTGTGATGAGTTTATAGCGGAGTCTGAAAGCAGCATGCTGAGACTCACCTTGGAGAACTGACCACTCGAGTGTGTGCATGAAGTCTTCAGTCTGCACCATGACATGATTTGAGCACTAACTGTTATCATTTTATTTATTTATGCTTAAAATAAAGGTATCTCAAGGGACAACTGGCACAAACGCCGCAAGACCGGCGGCAAGCGTAAACCCGTCCACAAGAAGAGGAAGTATGAACTCGGACGGCCTCCATCAAACACAAAGGTACGTCTGAGATCTCACACACGGTACTCTTCTCTACCATGGATCTCAACAGAATCTTTGGGTCAGTTGTGGAAGTGGTCCTGACCCTGTGGAACGTTCTGATCTGAATCTGTGGGTTGAAGGGAGTTGAGCTCAGCAGCATCAGAACATCTTGAGGGTTAAGGTAGTGAGGGTGTGAAGTTTGATTAGTGTGAACACTGCCACAACACTCGTCTGTAAGCAACCTCATTAGCTCAATGAAGAACTTGTTTCCGGTGACTGTAGAGATCTTCACCATGTGGTGTGCAGAAAACTCCTCTCTCAGGGTCACAGAATTTAATCCAAGTTCATCACAGACACGTACAGTTACTCTTAAAGTCCTGGTGTGTTTGTGCTGTAACTAAGTTCTGACGTTAACATAATTAAACCGTGAGTGTCTGACTTTGAGCTTTGGGTTTCCTGAACCCGTGTTCTGTAAGTGCTGTGGTTCCAATGATGCTCTGTAGCTGAATGTTTGCTGTGTTGTCTCTATGGTTACAGTATTAATTGTGATTGTGTTCTGTTGTCATGGTGATCAGCTTGGTGTCCATGTGAGTGATGTAAACACGTCCTTAGGTTGGTCTGTATTTGACCGTTTTGGTCAAAGCTTTAGACCTTCCAATGTTAGGATCCGTCATAGTTACACTGACACATGGACACGCTGAGGATGGTATGGTTATTTTGGTGTGGTTATTTTTCTTTTAAATTAATTTTTTTTCCCTTTTAGCTCGGCCCTAAGCGCATCCACACAGTGAGGGTTCGTGGCGGGAATAAGAAATATCGCGCACTCCGTCTGGACGTGGGCAATTTCTCCTGGGGCTCTGAGTGTAAGTGTCATTGTACAGCAGGTAAAATGAAGAGATGAGAATGTCCTGCAGGTCAGTTCAGTGATGATACCATGTCCAGTTCTGCTACTGAGTGCATGTGAGTGACACTTATGTTCCAACTCTGAGGAACTGACCTGCAGCTCAGATCGACCAGATGTTCAGTAATAAATTCAGGTTCATCTCGTCTCAGACATCAGGCACAATTTACGTAACCAGAGCAAACAAAATATCTGTAAATAAGGGTCTTAATTTTTCCTAAATCTTTATTAGAATTAGACTGGAGCCTTTATCAATAATGTTAATTACCGGGGGGGAAATCTTACTTTTTATCCTCTTAATGTTCTGTTGAGGCAGCAGTCAGGCCCGCTGTCCGGTTCACTCAGTGTGAATGGGTTAATTAATCAGGTGTGTGATTTTGGTGTGTTGGTGGTTACAGGCTGCACCCGTAAGACCAGGATCATCGATGTGGTCTACAACGCCTCCAACAATGAGCTGGTCAGGACCAAAACCCTGGTGAAGAACTGTGTGGTTCTGGTGGACAGTGCCCCCTTCAGGCAGTGGTACGAGTCTCACTACGCTCTGCCTCTGGGTCGCAAGAAGGGAGCCAAACTGGTAGGTTTTTATTTTTCATGAAAACCTCATGACCTCGGATTTAAATCTAGTCTTAGTTGCTTAAACATTTAGTCTTCAGGTTCATTCGTGTTTTTAGGTAAACATAAATATCACAGAAGTGGAGTTTCATACTCTGTAGAACGTAGCTGTTTATTTAATAATTCACATTTTGTTTATTACTGAATTGACCTTTTATAACTTCAGAGCTGAAGCTGAGTGATGCTGCCCCCTAGTGGCATCACACTAAATTCCCCACATTAATTACCCCACATTAATTCATCAGCCTGTGTTTAGACATGATTCAAGGCTGGTTGAGAATTATACTCGCTTATAAGTGCGGATACACTCTAGTGTCTGTGTACGTAACCCATGGTGTTTGTTCTCTAAATCCAGTCAGATGTTTCAGTATTAAAGTTAACGCTGTAAAGGAGAGTGTGTGATGGAGTGTTAGGTGGTCTTTCTGTGATGAGATCGGTGTCCAGTTCTGCTCCTGAGTGACTCTGATGCAGTCCAACACTCTGAGAAAGACTAAAGGTCATATTTGATGCTGGATTCAGTGGAACATCTCCCAGATATCTGGAAAAACTAAAACCTGTCATTTTTATTTCTACACTGACTTCAGCAGTAATATCAGATTATGTCCAGGTCAGTTACATCCTGCTTTCTCCTGCAGACCCCTGAGGAGGAGGACATCCTGAACAAGAAGAGGTCGAAGAAGGTGCAGAAGAAGTTTGACAAGCGCAGAAAGAACAGCAAAATCAGTCCTCTGTTGGACGAGCAGTTCCAGCAGGGCAAACTGCTCGGTGAGGCTCGCGCCAGGCACACATCTTCGTCTTATTTCCCATAATGCAACTCATGATGAAATTTATCCAGTTCTGCTACTGAGACCACAGTGATGAACTCTTACCACTTTCTGACTAAAACGTTCTTCATAAATACACTGGTCACTTCTATACAGTGCTGTAATGGCTAACAGACTTTTTTTTTTTCCTCTTTTGTCTGTTTTCCCAGCATGCCTTTCTTCCAGACCGGGACAGTGTGGTAGAGCTGATGGCTATGTTCTGGAGGGAAAGGAGCTGGAGTTCTACCTGAGGAAGATCAAGGCCAAGAAAGGCAAATAAATGTACAGCTCTGTTTGATATGACCACCATTAAAAGGAAAACGCCCCACAGTCCTGTTTACGCCTCCTTATTTTAACCTCCTCCTCATTTTAATGTTCTCGGGTTTCAGTGCAGTCAGCTTCTCGTTAGACTTGTTCAAGTCCCCAGGTCCTTCAGAGGGAAGTCTCTACTGGGATTTTTCAGGTGCTCTTCTATAAGTGGTTCCTCTACAGACAGATCAGAGTTCCCTGATTTTTGTACAGGTTTTTCCTCTGAACTCAACACTTCACAGAGCTCCACATTTAAATCACCACAGAGTCTCACACTAAAAGAACAGATAACATGCAGATAAATCAACTGAGAAACCATATTACCTGGGGGACTGCTTGTTTCCTGCTGGAAATGTCACTTCCTGTTGTGAAGGAGGAATATGTTAAACTCAAGGTGAAAGCCAGTGTCACCAGTTTGATTAACGATGCACACCTGTAGTTAACGTAAGATAAACAGGTTTATTAGAGAACCAGTCTGATCTGATTCATGTCCAATCTAACACTTTGAGTGATTTGATCAAGACTAGAATGTGGTTAGACAGTAGAAAAGTAGAATGTATTTTAATTGCTGTATATGACATGTATAGAGGGGTGTGTGTGAGCTGTGTACCAATTTCATGTTATTGACCTCTGATTGAATAAGTTTATGTGTGTATATATGTGTGTATATATAGTATGTATATATATATATATTATATTTGTGTGTGTATATATGTGTATATATATATATATATAGTTTTATGATATATGTGAATTTTGATATATATGAAAATGATATATATATATATATATATATATATATATATATATATATATATATATATATATATATATATATATATATATATATATATATATATATATAAATAAAAATCTTGGTGTAATCCCACAGCCCTCTGACCCCTGCTGCCCAGAGGCTCTGACTTGTGAGAAAGTTCTGCAGCTTTATGCAGTGGTGTTGGTTATATCTTTGTGTGTGTGTGCGGTGAGTCTGTGCTGCTCGTCTACACCACATCATGGGTCACCTTCCAGTTTTTGTGTAAGTGATCCGACTCATCTTTTCTAATCGGTTCATTTTGAATGATTTCACTAACAGACATCTGATCCTAAACCCTGGAGTAAAGCAGTGTGTGAGTTTAAATTCAGCTACAACACTTAGATTTCATTTTAGATCAGTTCTGTGTGAATCTGAATTAAACTGATATAGTAAAGTTGATTCTAAAACCTGGAGTGGCTCCAGAAACAGCAGAAGCTTCAACCTCGACTAAAACTTCTGCTGGAGAACTGAAATGTGAACCCTAATGAGAAATAAGGATTTTAACTGAGTCACATTACAGCAGCAGCTTGGATGTTAGTGGAGGCTTTAATGCCAAAGAGTGAAGATCTGAAAGAACCTCATCACACATCCTCTTCTCTCTGTCTCTGAGGAACGTACTGGAAACATCACACATTAACGTTGACTTAATGCAGGAATTAAAGATAAATATAGCAGATAATATTGAGGTGAAGGAGGAAAGTGTGTCTCAGACACACTTCCTGTTAGACGAGGGTCTGTAGTCATGGTGTGGAAGAAGTAGTGAGCTGTGTGGAACATCACACAAGTCTACACAACATACACAAGCACACTACAACATGAGGGACTTCATTTGTGTGAAATAAAAAGTGATGTAAGTGTGTGAAGTTGACACTGGGGGGGAAAAAAATGCTGCAGCGACTTCAGACGTTTTATTCGTTTGGATTTTCGGGTCACAGATGAAAACTTGTGCTCCAAAACCTCACTGAACACTTTTGATGATTATTTTATTACATTTTAAATCTGATGTGTAAAACATGTGCAGTGTGTGAGATTTATCTGACTGAGCTTCACTCAGATCATCTCATCTGAGAAACCACATCACACTGAAGTTCAAGATCTCTTTAGGATTGATTTTCATACACTGTATTGCCAAAAGTTTTGGGACACCCCTCCTAATCGTTGGGCTCAGCCCCTTAGTTCCAGTGAAAGGAACTCTTAATGCTTCAGCATAGAGACATTTTGGACAATTTCAAGCGGAGACTGTGAGCCATTCCAAAACTGGGACGTCTGCCTTTACACACATGAATGTAATATGGAGTTGCCCCGCCCTTTGCAGCTATAAAAAGCTTCAACTCTTCTGGGAAGGCTTTCCACAAGGTTTAGGAGTGTGTTTATGGGAATTTTTGGATGTTGGATGAGAAGGTCTGGCTCGCAGTCTCCGCTCTAATTCATCCCAAAGGTGTTCTATGGGGTTGAGGTCAGGACTCTGTGCAGGCCAGTCAAGTTCCTCCACACCAAACTCGCTCATCCATGTCTTTATGGACCTTGCTTTGGTCACTGGTGTGCAGTCATGTTGGAACAGGAAGGGGTCATCCCCAAACTTTTCCCAAAAAGGGGAGCATGAAATTGTCCAAAATGTCTTGGTATGCTGAAGCATTAAGAGTTCCTTTCACTGGAACTAAGGGGCCGAGCCCAACCCCTGAACTCAATGATTTGGAGGGGTGTCCCAAAACTTTTGGCAATACACTGTAAGTAAATCTCAGTCTAAGACTGTGTTTCTGTCCCTGACTCAGAACATGATGATGATTTAGAGATACTACTGACTACTGACACCATCACCACACAGCTGTACAAAAATCCAGATGTGGATTTAATCTGGTTTATAAACACCTCTGAATCTACATCTATAATTAACACATGGATTAAAACAAGTCACGTCACTGACACGATTTTATGTGAGAGACATCTTCATGTGAGTGCTGTTCCTCTGAGGTTCCAGCTGAGAGATGAAGGAGGATGAAGGCTATGGAGCAGTGTGAGTGCAGTGTGGTGTTTATTCTCTACACGTCTCCTGAGGCTCAGGTGTTTACGACGTCTCGACTCTCAGCGGTCTGGACTTCATCAGACGTCTCCACAGCCAGCACACACTGTGTCTGCGCTGTGTCCTCAAGCTGCTCTGGACAGTGTGCTTTATTGGGGATCATGTCCATTCTCTCAGCGTCTCCATCATGCGTCTTTTCATCAGTGTGTGTGCAGCAGCAGCAGCAGAGTCGCTTTCTTCCTCTGCTTTTCTGATGTTTCTGTGCAGCCGGAGGCCAAACGCTGACCGGCAGCATCCGATTCTCCGCCATCACCTCCTCCATGTCCTCATCAGTCACCCTGATTAACAAAAATATACAATTCTATAATTTAATCAGGATTAGAGCTCATCAGTCACATCTCAGCTGAACTCCATACACACCATGCTAGTGTGAAGAATGTTAAGTCTTTAAGTATTATAAAATTGTTTATTTTAACAGCCAAAAAAATAAAAAGTCCAGGGTTGAT
Source organism: Hemibagrus guttatus (assembly GCA_033459395.1). NCBI lineage: Eukaryota > Metazoa > Chordata > Actinopteri > Siluriformes > Bagridae > Hemibagrus > Hemibagrus guttatus. The sequence continues at coordinate 26,061,221 of JAUCMX010000011.1, forward strand.
GTTCAGTGCCTGAAGTTTGCTTCTTTAGTTTTGTGCAGAAGCTACGACGCTAATGTAGCTAACTACAGTAGAGGAGCGTTTAGCCTTCAGATTAGCATCATGACAAAATCTGCAGTGTGACATCACCATCGTGTTTCAGACCTTCACACCTGTGTGTTCTGTACACACCACCAACCAACATCATCCTGAAATCACACACACACACACACCTGTGTGTTCTGTACACACCATCAACCAACATCATCCTGAAATCACACACACACACACACCTGTGTGTTCTGTACACACCACCAACCAACATCATCCTGAAATCCCCCACACACACACACACCTGTGTGTTCTGTACACACCACCAACCAACATCATCCTGAAATCACACACACACACACACCTGTGTGTTCTGTACACACCATCAACCAACATCATCCTGAAATCCCCACACACACACACACCTGTGTGTTCTGTACACACCATCAACCAACATCATCCTGAAATCACACACACACACACACCTGTGTGTTCTGTACACACCACCAACCAACATCATCCTGAAATCACACACACACACACACCTGTGTGTTCTGTACACACCACCAACCAACATCATCCTGAAATCACGCACACACACACACACCTGTGTGTTCTGTACACACCACCAACCAACATCATCCTGAAATCACACACACACGTCTCATGAGACTGTTTATCTTCTGTTACAATCTTCTCAACCAAATCTGTCCTAATCACACAAAAAAGGGCTGACACACCATCAACCCAAAGATAGGGGGTGAATCAACAGTAAACAGTTTGTGTGTTTCTTTTTTAATTTGCACCTACCAACATTTATTGAAATACCACTTACCACACACCCCGGGTTTTTACGGGACCTGCCTATCCAGGCATCATTGGGGGAAACAAGGCAGGACACACCCTTTTGGGTCGACACCCAACCCATCACCAAAGCACACACACACACACACCCACACACCACAACCAAAACACCAAAAACACACACACACACACACACACCCCAACCAAAACACCACACACACACACACACACACCCCTGTGTTCTGTCACACCATCAACCAACACAAACCTGAAATCCAACAACCACACCTGTGTTTTCTGGACCGGGGGACCAACCGGACATATCCTGAAAGGAAACCACAGGCACCGGGGACAACCCTCAAACCAACACACCGGAAATCAACCCCCAACCCTGGTGTTCTGACAAACCACCAAACCCAACCACCGTCCCCCCCCTTGTGTTTGCCCCCTCATCTACGTCATCCTGAAATAAATGACAATTTTATGTGTGTTTGTACACCTCAACAATCATCCTGAAATCACGGCAACACACTGCACATTGGTTCTTTAAAACCCCAAAATCACCGTCGGACCACACACACACACCGCGGTTGTACCACACTGATCGCACCAACATCATTGAATGTCAGGAACAGGAACACCTCATGTGTTCTGGACACCCATGAAACCAACTCGCTCCTGAAAACACACACACACACACCTTTGTTCTGTCCACCATCTATCCTTCCCGTAAAACAACACAACGACCTGGTGTTCGTCCACCCGCGAGCAACACACCTGAAACCCCACACACGGAAACACCGGGTTTAGAAACCATCAACCAACTCTTAATCACCACACACACACACCCGTTAATTCTGTACACACTGATAACCAACCCTCATTTCCCGAAATCATGACCCCGTCGTCACCTGGTGTTTTAAAATCAACCAAATTTGGATATCAAACGTCACACAGACACCGTGTTGGGTTCTGGGACAAAACCACAAAACCAACTTTCATTTCCCGTCACTTGACATTTCTGCACATGTGTTTTTTAAAACCACCAACCAAAATCCTAAATCAACAATCACACACCACCTGTGTGTTCTGTAAAGCCAGCCAAAAAACCTGAAAAGTTCCACACACACACACACCTTTTGTTCGTCCCCCAAAACATCATCCGTCCACACCAAACCGGGTTGATGACAACCACCCCAAACCAACAACACCTGAAACACATAACAACAACAGGGTGTAAACCCCCAAAACCCAAACAAAATACCCCACAACACTTTTGGTGCTGTAAACACCATTTTAACCAACATCATCCTGAAATCACACACACACACACCTGTGTGTTCTGTACACACCATCAACCAACATCATCCTGAAATCACACACACACACACACCTGTGTGTTCTGTACACACCATCAACCAACATCATCCTGAAATCACACACACACACACACACACCTGTGTGTTCTGTACACACCACCAACCAACATCATCCTGAAATCACACACACACACACACCTGTGTGTTCTGTACACACCACCAACCAACATCATCCTGAAATCACACACACACACACACCTGTGTGTTCTGTACACACCATCAACCAACATCATCCTGAAATCACACACACACACACACACCTGTGTGTTCTGTACACACCACCAACCAACATCATCCTGAAATCACACACACACACACACCTGTGTGTTCTGTACACACCATCAACCAACATCATCCTGAAATCACACACACACACACACCTGTGTGTTCTGTACACACCATCAACCAACATCATCCTGAAATCACACACACACACACACACCTGTGTGTTCTGTACACACCACCAACCAACATCATCCTGAAATCACACACACACACACACACCTGTGTGTTCTGTACACACCATCAACCAACATCATCCTGAAATCACACACACACACACACCTGTGTGTTCTGTACACACCATCAACCAACATCATCCTGAAATCACACACACACACACACACCTGTGTGTTCTGTACACACCACCAACCAACATCATCCTGAAATCACACACACACACACACACACCTGTGTGTTCTGTACACACCATCAACCAACATCATCCTGAAATCACACACACACACACACACCTGTGTGTTCTGTACACACCATCAACCAACATCATCCTGAAATCACACACACACACACACCTGTGTGTTCTGTACACACCACCAACCAACATCATCCTGAAATCACACACACACACACACACCTGTGTGTTCTGTACACACCACCAACCAACATCATCCTGAAATCACACACACACACACACACCTGTGTGTTCTGTACACACCATCAACCAACATCATCCTGAAATCACACACACACACACACCTGTGTGTTCTGTACACACCATCAACCAACATCATCCTGAAATCACACACACACACACACCTGTGTGTTCTGTACACACCATCAACCAACATCATCCTGAAATCACACACACACACACACCTGTGTGTTCTGTACACACCATCAACCAACATCATCCTGAAATCACACACACACACACACCTGTGTGTTCTGTACACACCATCAACCAACATCATCCTGAAATCACACACACACACACCTGTGTGTTCTGTACACACCACCAACCAACATCATCCTGAAATCACACACACACACACACACCTGTGTGTTCTGTACACACCACCAACCAACATCATCCTGAAATCACACACACACACACACCTGTGTGTTCTGTACACACCATCAACCAACATCATCCTGAAATCACACACACACACACACACCTGTGTGTTCTGTACACACCACCAACCAACATCATCCTGAAATCACACACACACACACACCTGTGTGTTCTGTACACACCATCAACCAACATCATCCTGAAATCACACACACACACACACACCTGTGTGTTCTGTACACACCACCAACCAACATCATCCTGAAATCACACACACACACACACACCTGTGTGTTCTGTACACACCATCAACCAACATCATCCTGAAATCACACACACACACACACACCTGTGTGTTCTGTACACACCATCAACCAACATCATCCTGAAATCACACACACACACACCTGTGTGTTCTGTACACACCACCAACCAACATCATCCTGAAATCACACACACACACACACACCTGTGTGTTCTGTACACACCACCAACCAACATCATCCTGAAATCACACACACACACACACACCTGTGTGTTCTGTACACACCACCAACCAACATCATCCTGAAATCACACACACACACACCTGTGTGTTCTGTACACACCACCAACCAACATCATCCTGAAATCACACACACACACACACACCTGTGTGTTCTGTACACACCACCAACCAACATCATCCTGAAATCACACACACACACACCTGTGTGTTCTGTACACACCACCAACCAACATCATCCTGAAATCACACACACACACACACCTGTGTGTTCTGTACACACCATCAACCAACATCATCCTGAAATCACACACACACACACACACCTGTGTGTTCTGTACACACCACCAACCAACATCATCCTGAAATCACACACACACACACACACCTGTGTGTTCTGTACACACCACCAACCAACATCATCCTGA
>JAUCMX010000011.1:26068178-26073178 GCA_033459395.1 Hemibagrus guttatus
GGTCTCTGATCAGACTGGATCGATTTGGTTACTGGTGCAATAATATGCAAATTAGCTCATTACTTTCACTTCCTGTGCACTTGAGGATTTCTGCATCATGATGTTTTTTATTCTGAATAAAATCCTAACAGTTAAGCTAATGTGACTAGCCATGTGTGTGTTCTGTAAATGTGAGGTGAAATAAACCTGAATGTTCCGATCGATCAGCTGATTCGTCTCAAAATCGTCATCGTCCTCACCAAACGGGTTGATGATCAACTCCCCGACCTGAACAAACACCGGAACACGATAATAACTGGAATCAGGTGTAAACAATCTAAACAAAATACCCAGAATGCATTGTGGTGCCTAAAGACCAGGTTTGGGACACGCCCACGGTGAACCGATGATGTTAGATATGTAGCAAAAAATCACTTTTAGTTTTATTTCACTTTTAAGAGAGAATTTAAAATGTTATTTAAATGTCTTTAACATGGGGCATTGGTGGCTCAGTGGTAGGTTTCTCGCCCATCATGCGGAAGGCCCGGGTTCGATTCCCAGCCAATGCCTCAACCCCAGCCACTGGATGCAGTGCCGGTCCCAAGCCCGGAAATTTCTTTCTTATTTAAATGTCTTTAACGTCATTCTTTAAAGTCTCACCTTCAGCCAGCCCACGTAGAAGAAGAACTCGAGCAGAGTGAAGACCGGGACGTACAGATCCACATGGACCTTCAGATCATCCGCTCTCTCAGGCTTCACAAACTGACGTCCGATCAAACAGAAAGCAAAGAAGGAGTACACGGCTATCGTGACTACCTACACACACACACACACACACACACACAGAGTCTGTCCTGGATCAAGTGCTATTCTACTGTCTGTATTCTGTATATGTGTGTGTGTGTGTGTGTGTGTGTGTGTGTGTGTGTGAGTTACCTGAGTGTAGACGAGTGGGATGCTGATCCAGTCGTAGTGAAAGAGCATGCTGCATTTGGCTCTGTAATTATTCAACTCCTACACACACAGGATACAGAGTACAGTTAGTGTGTGTGTGTGTGTGTGAGTGTGAGTGTGTGTGTGTGTGTGTGTGTGTGTGTCATCATGCTCACATCCATCAGCAGTCTGAGAGCGATGTCATCTTTCACTCTTCCTTCTTCTCTTGCTCTTGATGCTAAATTAGTGAACCAGGTCATCGGCATCCAGTATTTATTAAAGTCTGAGGTCAGATGATTCAGAGCCTTTAACTCCTCCACCGTCATGAATCCTGCAGAACACAACACTTTGATCATTAGCTCTTATTAACTCTGTGTGTGTGTGTGTGTGTGTGTGTGTGTGTGTGTGTGTATGATGTGGTGAAGGAGTCTCCAGTGTCAGTGCTGTGTATCAGTCAGAGGTGAAGCTGGAAGTTCTCCAGCATGACCCCAGGTGTTTGTGAATTTATAGATATTCAGATTTTTTTCACATAATGCTTTGGATTAATTTGCTGCTCAATCTTTGAGTTGAGACTGATGTGACTCCATGTCGCACTGACCCGTGAGCTCACTTTAAAAGCTCTTCTGGAAGTGGCTCTGGACGATGGTGTCTATGATACAGGTGTAAATGTAAACGTGTTTTTTTACCTGCCTCCACGATATCCTCGAGTGTGCGGAAGCGCTTGCGTACACGTGTGCTGATGGAGCGCAGGATGAGGACGGACGACAGGTTAGCGTACCTCATGAGCGTACGCCTCAACATCCGACCGCGCTCGTCTACACCGTGCACGTTCCCTGATACCACCATCATCAGATTATCAGGCAGAGGAAAACTGGTGTACTGACCCCACCAACGCTGGAACGCTGTTGAGATGTAAAAACCTGAAACACACACGTGCACACACACACACACACACAGACACACACATCAGTGTAATTCTCACCTCATCATTTCTGCTCACATTTGTGTGCTTCTTTTAGAAAATTAAATCTGTAAGATGAAGAGATAGACTGAGAAACTGATGGTGTGTGTGTGTGTGTGTGTGTGTGTGTGTGTGTGTGTGTAGGTGTGTGTGTGTGTGTGTGATATCTGACTTACCGAGAACAAAAGACATGGGAATGAGTTTAGCAAATTTATTAAAGTGACGTACAGCTCTCTCAAAAAGCTCCTGCTGAACTTCATTCAACACACACCTGATAATACACAACACACACCTTAACACACACCTGATAATACACAACACACACCTTAACACACACCTGATAATACACAACACACACCTTAACACACACCTGATAATACACAACACACCTTAACACACACCTGATAATACACAACACACACCTTAACACACACCTGATAATACACAACACACACCTTAACACACACCTGATAATACACAACACACACCTTAACACACACCTGATAAAATGCAACATAATACACACACACCTTAACACACAGCACAACACGGTGTTATATGAGCATTTGGTGAATGTTTAATGAAAAGATAAACATTTGAAAATCCACACAATAGAATACAAATAAACATATATGTATGAGTGTGTGTGTGTGTGTGTGTGTGTCTGTACCTGTATGTGACACTGAAGAGGCCGTAAAGAAAGCAGAAGATGAGGAACTCTTTGTAGAGCAGTTTGTAAATGCTGCCCTTCCATCGGAACAGAAGTTTAGTGAATCCGGCGAGACGAGCATTCGCAACCTCCAGAGTGTACGACACCGTCATCTGTTCACACAGAACAGTGCAGTAGTGTAGTATGTTAGTGTAGTATGTTAGTGTAGTGTAGTATGTTAGTGTAGTGTAGTATGTTAGTGTAGTGTAGTATGTTAGTGTAGTATGTTAGTGTAGTATGTTAGTGTAGTGTAGTATGTTAGTGTAGTGTAGTATGTTAGTGTAGTGTAGTATGGTACTGTAGTGTAGTATGTTAGTGTAGTATGTTAGTGTAGTATGTTAGTGTAGTGTAGTATGTTAGTGTAGTGTAGTATGTTAGTGTAGTGTAGTATGGTACTGTAGTGTAGTATGTTAGTGTAGTGTACTATGGTACTGTAGTGTAGTATGTTAGTGTAGTGTAGTATGTTAGTGTAGTATGTTAGTGTAGTGTAGTATGTTAGTGTAGTGTAGTATGTTAGTGTAGTATGTTAGTGTAGTGTAGTATGTTAGTGTAGTGTAGTATGTTAGTGTAGTATGTTAGTGTAGTGTAGTATGTTAGTGTAGTGTAGTATGTTAGTGTAGTGTAGTATGTTAGTGTAGTGTAGTATGTTAGTGTAGTGTAGTATGTTAGTGTAGTATGTTAGTGTAGTATGTTAGTGTAGTGTAGTATGTTAGTGTAGTGTAGTATGTTAGTGTAGTGTAGTATGGTACTGTAGTGTAGTATGTTAGTGTAGTGTACTATGGTACTGTAGTGTAGTATGTTAGTGTAGTGTAGTATGTTAGTGTAGTATGTTAGTGTAGTGTAGTATGTTAGTGTAGTGTAGTATGTTAGTGTAGTATGTTAGTGTAGTGTAGTATGTTAGTGTAGTGTAGTATGTTAGTGTAGTATGTTAGTGTAGTGTAGTATGTTAGTGTAGTGTAGTATGTTAGTGTAGTGTAGTATGTTAGTGTAGTATGTTAGTGTAGTGTAGTATGTTAGTGTAGTGTAGTATGGTACTGTAGTGTAGTATGTTAGTGTAGTGTAGTATGTTAGTGTAGTGTAGTATGTTAGTGTAGTGTACTATGGTACTGTAGTGTAGTATGTTAGTGTAGTGTAGTATGGTACTGTAGTGTAGTATGTTAGTGTAGTGTAGTATGGTACTGTAGTGTAGTATGTTAGTGTAGTGTAGTATATTAGTGTAGTGTAGTATGTTAGTGTAGTATGTTAGTGTAGTGTAGTATGTTAGTGTAGTGTAGTATATTAGTGTAGTTTACTATGTTAGTGTAGTGTAGTATGTTAGTGTAGTGTACTATGGTACTGTAGTGTAGTATGTTAGTGTAGTGTACTATGGTACTGTAGTGTAGTATGGTACTGTAGTGTAGTATGTTAGTGTAGTGTACTATGTTAGTGTAGTGTAGTATGTTAGTGTAGTGTAGTATGGTACTGTAGTGTAGTATGTTAGTGTAGTGTAGTATGGTACTGTAGTATAGTATGGTACTGTAGTGTAGTATGTTAGTGTAGTGTACTATGGTACTGTAGTATAGTATGGTACTGTAGTGTAGTATGTTAGTGTAGTGTACTATGGTACTGTAGTATAGTATGGTACTGTAGTGTAGTATGTTAGTGTAGTGTACTATGTTAGTGTAGTGTAGTATGTTAGTGTAGTGTAGTATGGTACTGTAGTGTAGTATGTTAGTGTAGTGTAGTATGGTACTGTAGTATAGTATGGTACTGTAGTGTAGTATGTTAGTGTAGTGTACTATGTTAGTGTAGTGTAGTATGGTACTGTAGTGTAGTATGTTAGTGTAGTGTAGTATGTTAGTGTAGTGTAGTATGGTACTGTAGTGTAGTATGTTAGTGTAGTGTAGTATGTTAGTGTAGTGTACTATGTTAGTGTAGTGTAGTATGTTAGTGTAGTGTAGTATGTTAGTGTAGTGTAGTATGGTACTGTAGTGTAGTATGTTAGTGTAGTGTAGTATGTTAGTGTAGTGTAGTATGTTAGTGTAGTGTACTATGTTAGTGTAGTGTAGTATGTTAGTGTAGTGTAGTATGTTAGTGTAGTGTAGTATGTTAGTGTAGTGTAGTATGGTACTGTAGTGTAGTATGTTAGTGTAGTGTAGTATGTTAGTGTAGTGTAGTATGGTACTGTAGTGTAGTATGTTAGTGTAGTGTAGTATGGTACTGTAGTGTAGTATGTTAGTGTAGTGTAGTATGGTACTGTAGTGTAGTATGTTATTGTAGTGTAGTATGTTAGTGTAGTGTAGTATGTTAGTGTAGTGTAGTATGTTAGTGTAGTGTACTATGTTAGTGTAGTGTAGTATGGTACTGTAGTGTAGTATGTTAGTGTAGTGTACTATGTTAGTGTAGTGTAGTATGTTAGTGTAGTGTAGTATGTTAGTG
>JAUCMX010000011.1:26090678-26178178 GCA_033459395.1 Hemibagrus guttatus
TTTAATCCACATTCCTCACATCTCATGTGTCCAGTGTCTCATTAAACACAGCGAGGTCAGTACACACCTGCGCACTAGAACCCTTCATCACCAGGGTCCTCAAGTTCCTAACCTCGATAAGGACGGAGCCGTAGCACCTAGCTGTCGTGCGTTCTGAAGACTTTAAAACCAGAAAGAGGAAATAAATTCTGTATTTGACACAGAGAAGTTTTAAACAAGTCATTTACATATTTCTTTCATCATTACAGGTTTGATTTTCTTTTCTGAATTCTTTGCTGAATTTGTGACTAAGGAATGAAATTCATGAATGAAAGTGTTTCATGAAGACGTTCTCAGCTCCACACAGACCTCAGAGAACTTTGATTTCCTCTGTGGTTTCTTTAATAGCTCTGTGTGAAACCACACCACATAACAAATGAATCAAAAGAATCAACTGAAGTTTTCTGATTCTGATTCAGACTCGACTCATGGACCAGGTGAGTGTTTGAAAGCCTGGAATTTAGTCTCTGGCTTTGATCTCACATCTCCTAAGGCTTCATCTCCTCAGTATACCTGAAACCTCCATAACTGCTGCATAATTACTCCAGGTTACATAACGAGACCGGAATAGTTCAGAAGTGAAAACGGAGTTTTATGACATATCCACACTTTCGTATTCTCCGTGGTCCGAGTCGTCGATTTCCAGCCCTGGGACCAGGCTGTAGTATTTAGTGGACTGAATCATGTAGGCCTTCTCTCGATCTGCTGAGTCCCTCATCACCTCGCTCACACTCACCGTCTCTAGATCCTGCTTATTGTCCAGTTCCTGGTTCTCCTCTTTACCAGATGAGGAGGAAGGTGGAGGTTCCAGAGAGTCCACTGACCCCAGTTTGACCTCCACTTCCTCATAGTCCCTCGTGCTGCCCAGAAGAGCTGAAGAAGGTCGGAACATCAGCTGGTTCCTCAACATGTTGTCCTTTGTGCTCTCTTTGCTTAAATCTTTATTCTTCATACGCACTGTCCGGAACTCGGGCGAGTCTTTCTTCTCCTCTTTCCTCCCGCAACACCAGCAGAGGGTCAGCAGAACGAGGAGGAGGAGCGGAAGCAGGATGAAGAGAGCGTTCAGACCTGAAAGACGACAAACCTCATCGATGTGGACTGACCAAATCGTCCTGCCTGAAAGCTTCCTTGGAGAGGAACATGTCAGGTTAGCTTCCATGTCCTGCAGCTTGCTGGAGTTGCCCTGATTAGCAGAGTGAAAATCCTCCACGAACGAGCAAGAGCATGTCCAGAGATTCCCCAATAAGTCCATCTGCTGCAGCGGAAGTTTCAGGACGGAGGCAGGAAGTGATTCCAAACGATTTCCGCTAAGAATCAGAACTTGCAGATTTTCAGCATTCTTTAGGAAATTTACAGGAAGTTCCTCCAGAAGGTTCTGCCCCAGATCCAGCACCTCCAAACCTACAGCATCAACAAGGAAATCTCGAGGAAGGAACTGGAGCTGGTTCTGATTTAAATAAATATCTCGGAGAGAAGCAGGAGTGGAACCTGCAGCCGTGTCGTGGAGACGTGTGACGTTACAGGACGACAGATCCAGGATCTCAAGGTTGGGTGTGAACCTTAATGTGGCCCAAGAGACACGTGGAAATGAAGATCCAGTGAAGTTCAGACAGCACGTCTGGTTGGAGAAATGGGAAGGAAAGTGATGCATGATGGTGGCTGCTGGACACTCGCATCGGTCACCTCCCTCAGATCCAGACACCATACAGAGGACAGAGACGAGTCCAGTGAGGCAAACGAGTCCTACAACACAAATACAGTTACACAACAAACACACACACACACACACATACAGTTACACAACAAACACACACACACAGTTACACAACAAACTGCAGAGGAGAGGAGAGGAGGAGACAAGGAGAGGAGAGGAGAGGAGAAGAGAGGAGAAGAGAGGAGAGGACTGGAGGAGAGTAGAGGAGAGGAGAGGAGAGGAGAGGAGAGGAGAGGAAAGGAGAGGAGAGGACTGGAGGAGAGGAAAGGAGAGGAGAGGACAGGAGGAGAGTAGAGGAGAGGAGAGGAGAGGAGAGGAGAGGACTGGAGGAGAGTAGAGGAGAGTAGAGGAGAGGAAAGGAGAGGAAAGGACAGGAGGAGAGGAGAGGAGAGGAGAGGAGAGGACAGGAGGAGAGTAGAGGAGAGGAGAGGAGAGGAGAGGAGAGGAGAGGAGAGGAGAGGAGAGGACAGGAGGAGAGTAGAGGAGAGGAGAGGACAGGAGGAGAGTAGAGGAGAGGAGAGGACAGGAGGAGAGGAGAGGAGAGGAGAGGACAGGAGAAGAGGAGGAGAGGAGAGGAGAGGAGTTAGTGTTGTACCTGTTGAACTTCTCTAAATCAGAGTCACTGAAGGTTTCATCTTCACATTAGAGCTAAACTGGAGACTATTAGCTTCCTTCACCTGTTAGCTCCATTAGCCCGGTGTCTCCAGTGCAGGAGTCTGGAGTGTTTTCTCTCTTCTGTTGTTGATCTTCACTAATTCCCCAGCGTGACGACACACTGACACCCTCCCCTCCCCTCCCCTCCCCTCCCCTCCCCTCTCCTGTGTGGAGTGTGTGCTGTACACATCGCTGTGATCAATCTGTTGCTATAGAAACGACAAGATATAAGAGCGAGGGTTCTAGCTTAAGTTTTTATTTTAACATTCAAGCCGTGTTTCTGACTCAGGGAGGGTGTGGGTTCACTCCACTTTCTATTGTTTACATCAGGAAACCTGCTGTCACGGCTACAGTGGAGGAGGAAACACACACACACACACACACACACACACACACACAGTGCTGAGGTGGAGAGGGAACAAAGTACAGCACCTTTATCAGCTGTAAAGACTCAAATAATGTGTATCAGTCAGAGGTGAAGCTGGAACTTGAAGTTCTCCACATCTTCAGGACAGAGGAGTTTACACTGCTGTGTGTTTCTCAGTAACATGAACAGCTGAGATTTTTTAGAAGGAGAGAATAAAGAGAGACTGCTGAGGGGACGAGTGTTTATAGCTGAAGAGAGAGAGAGAATAAAGAGAGACTGCTGAGGGGACGAGTGTTTATAGCTGAAGAGAGAGAGAGAATAAAGAGAGACTGCTGAGGGGATGAGTGTTTATAGCTGAAGAGAGAGAGAGAATAAAGAGAGACTGCTGAGGGGATGAGTTTTTATAGCTGAAGAGAGAGAGAGAGAATAAAGAGAGACTGCTGAGGGGATGAGTGTTTATAGCTGAAGAGAGAGAGAGAATAAAGAGAGACTGCTGAGGGGACGAGTGTTTATAGCTGAAGAGAGAGAGAATAAAGAGAGACTGCTGAGGGGACGAGTGTTTATAGCTGAAGAGAGAGAGAGAGAATAAAGAGAGACTGCTGAGGGGACGAGTGTTTATAGCTGAAGAGAGAGAGAGAGAGAATAAAGAGAGACTGCTGAGGGGACGAGTGTTTATAGCTGAAGAGAGAGAGAGAATAAAGAGAGACTGCTGAGGGGATGAGTGTTTATAGCTGAAGAGAGAGAGAATAAAGAGAGACTGCTGAGGGGACGAGTGTTTATAGCTGAAGAGAGAGAGAGAATAAAGAGAGACTGCTGAGGGGATGAGTGTTTATAGCTGAAGAGAGAGAGAATAAAGAGAGACTGCTGAGGGGACGAGTGTTTATAGCTGAAGAGAGAGAGAGAATAAAGAGAGACTGCTGAAGGGATGAGTGTTTATAGCTGAAGAGAGAGAGAATAAAGAGAGACTGCTGAGGGGACGAGTGTTTATAGCTGAAGAGAGAGAGAGAGAATAAAGAGAGACTGCTGAGGGGACGAGTGTTTATAGCTGAAGAGAGAGAGAGAGAATAAAGAGAGACTGCTGAGGGGACGAGTGTTTATAGCTGAAGAGAGAGAGAGAGAATAAAGAGAGACTGCTGAGGGGACGAGTGTTTATAGCTGAAGAGAGAGAGAATAAAGAGAGACTGCTGAGGGGACGAGTGTTTATAGCTGAAGAGAGAGAGAGAGAATAAAGAGAGACTGCTGAGGGGACGAGTGTTTATAGCTGAAGAGAGAGAGAGAATAAAGAGAGACTGCTGAGGGGACGAGTGTTTATAGCTAATAGATTTTGTTCAGTAATAAAAGTAGGTGTGGTGTAAGTGGAATAAAACACTCGAGTCCTGTTAGAGGAAATGATCAGCTTTAACACTGATTCAGCTTCAGCACTCAATCCTGTGGTTTATTATTTTTCTGTAACAGAAATCAATCAGTAATGTTCAGCACTGATGATCAGATCCACGCTGGAGTTCTCAGCAATGTTCATATTCATATCCATGACCTCACCCATAAACCACCCATCCTCTTCCTCTCACATCAACACTTCAGCTCTAATGTTCTCCACAGATCTCCTTCACACACATGCAGGTTGGAGTGGACTGTAACTCTGATCAGTAAATAAAGCTCAGGATTTATTTAATACTCAACCCCTTAAACTAACTTAATGCTTCATTTAGTTTCACTTACCACTAGGTCCAAGGAGCAGAGAGCAATAAGAACGTCACACACACACACACACACACACACACACACACACACACACACACACACACACACAATTTTCTGCAGATTTAACCTCGTGTAATAATAAGTTTAGAAAGTCAGTCTCTTACCTTGAGCAGCCATCCTCACCTTCAGCAGCGAAGTAAAACCTTCTTCCTCCTCGTGTGTGTGAGCGTGTGTGTGTGAGAGTGTGTGTGAGCGTGTGTGTGTGAGAGTGTGTGTTTGAGGAAGAGAGAAAGTGCGCCTTCTGGTGTTTATTATTAGATTCGGACACTAGATTCGGATTATTATTATTATTATTATTATTATTATTATTATTATTATTATTATTATTATTGTTATTATTATTGTTATTGTTATTGTTATTATTATTATTATTATTATTATTATTATATTAAGGATAATATTATTAATATTATTATAATTATTGTTTATATTGTTTATCATTATTTCGGTAGCTGAAAATAAATCAGTAATGCTCATCGCAATCTAATAACGCAGAATAATGTGCGCAGTATTATAACGAACCATATTTAAATGATGAATAAACATTTATAAACCACAATCTTTATCCCTAAAATGCACAGAACACGGTATGTAGGTGCTTTTAAGTGTTTTAGAGAAACTGCAGGACGTGCTCCCCCATTTCCCCTGCGCATTGGGATCATCCGTTTCCTAGGCAACGAGCAACAGAGCAGCTCAAAAATTAATAAAAAATCAGAAAGAGACTAATAAACTTCATTACTTTAGTGAAATGTAGTAAAGATAACAAACGAGGTGTTCAATGAACATTTCTGGAACATTTACCGAGTGTTTTTAGTGTTTTAGTCTCCCCAATTATACCGGACAGTGGTATGATCCATTTCCGCACAAACAACCATTAGTGTGTTATTTTGTAAACTCATCATGGTGCTGACGTTAAATTCTATCTATCTATCTATCTATCTATCTATCTATCTATCTATCTATCTATCCTATAAAATCAAAAGTTTTGGGACACCCCTCCAAATCATTGAATTCGGGTGTTCCGATCACTCCCGTGGCCACGGGTGTATAGAATCAAGCACCTAGGCATGCAGTCCGCTTCTTCAAACATGTGTGAGAATGGGTCGCTCTCAGGAGCTCGGTGAATTCAAGCGTGGTACCGTGATAGGCCGCCACCTGTGCAGTGAGTCCGTTGGTGAAATTTCCTCACTACAGAATATCCCACGGTCTACTGTTAGTGGTATTACAACAAAGTGGAAGCGATGGAGAACAGCAGCAACTCGGTCCACGAGGTGGTAGCCCACGTAAAATCACCGATCGGGGTCGGTGCGTGCCGAGGCGCACAGTGCGCTGAGGTCGCCGACTTTCTGCAGAGTCGGTAGGTACAGACCTCCAAACGTCATGTGGCCTTCAGATTAGCTCAAGACCAGTGTCTTTCCAGAAAAGTTGAAGCTTTTGTAGCTGAAAAGGGCGGGACAACTTCATATTAAACCCTACGGATTAAGAATGGGATGTCATTAAAGTTCATGTGTATGTAAAGGCAGACTTTTGGCAATATAGTGTACATATCTATCTATATCTGTCTGTCTAACTATGTATATAATTACTGCATTATAAAATATGTCAAACCAAGTGTTGTTTATTTTACAGACCAACTCCACAACATTGTTTAACATTTCACATCCTGCTCAGAACTAGATAAAAGTTTTAGACCAGTCATATAATCACTCTTTACAACTGTGATGAGCAGAGAAGCATCTCAGCATCCACTAAACTCTGAACCTCGAGGTGGATGAGCTACAACTGCAGAAGATCTCACCAGGTTCCTCTCTGATCAGCTAAGAGCAGGAATCTGAGCCTCTCATGAGCACAGACTCACCCACACTGGACAGCTGTAGATTAGATGAAGTCCAGTTGGTGCTGTTCTGAATTTTAACTGAACTGGACTCTACAAATGTTCTGTACTTTATGAAGCAGATTTCTGTTCAGTTTTATTTTTCTGTATTAAATCTGAATGGATTATTTCTCTCTCATATTTCATATAACTGATGATGCTGACAAGATAAACAGCCCAAAGTCTAAAGGTTTTTGGTTTAATCGTTGAACTGAATTAAGTATATAACTGTAATTATATATATTATTTTTGTTATACACCATATTTGCATAAATTAAATGTACTTAAGAAATTGTATGAATTTCAGTCCTTCCCTTCCCTTCTGTAAAGCCATAAAAAAAGAAAGAAAAAAAAAGGTGTGTGAACTTCCGGTTAAGCAAAAGTCGTGGTTTAGATAGATAAATAAATAAATAAATAAATAAATATTATATATATATATATATATATATATATATATATATATATATATATATATATATATATATATATATATATTTATCTAAACCACGACTTCCGAACCGGAAGTTCACACACCTTTTTTTATGGCTAAATAATAAGATTCAATTTATAAAATTTATAAAATTCTTAATATAAAATATTTATTTGCTAATTTTATTGTACTTGGTCTCTAGCTTCTTTTATGAATTCTGAGAATTAACAAAGTGGCCATTTCCGGTTACCCCAACCACATATTTTGAGTTTTAAATATATATATTTATTTATAAATTATTTTATTTACTAATTGTTTCATATATTTTTGTATTTGTGGCATTAAGCTGTAGAAATGTTTAATAATAATTAACGATAATAATAATAATAATAATAATAATAAAGTATCTCCGTGTTGAGTGATTGACGTGATTGTAGTTCGTTTGCGTGTATTTACATTTTAAATATACGCACGAGTCTTCAAATTCGTGTTTCTGTGTTTTATTTTAGAGTTTTGTAACTAGGACCAGGAACTTTAAGTTCAGAGAAAATGACTTTAATTAATTTAAAAAACATATTTGTAAACTTCCGGTTGAATCGTGTGCGTGCGTGGCGAAGGCGGAACGTGATGACGTCATCGGTGAAGCTCTGAGGTGTTTATTGTTCGATTCCCGTCGAAGAGAGAAAAAACAGCGCAGTAAAGTGCAGTGAGCTCCTGGATAAACCCTCTCCCTGTCGGCTAGTGGGAGCGCTAACCCTTTCTGAGAAGAGCTGCAGAAGCATTAGCCCTCTGTAGCGCTTTATATTTGCTTTTATTCTTTTTTCTCGGGAGCCATTTTAAAGCCGAGCAGAGGCCGGAGACAACGGTTTGGCCATGGCGTACGCTTATCTCTTCAAATACATCATTATCGGAGATACAGGTACAGAACACACTCATCCTGTCAGCAACATCAGCTAACTAGCTAACCGCATTAGCACCGCTAACCTGTCTGCGGTCAGTGTTTTTTTCTCTAAAGCCCCCTGTATGTCGAGTATTTCCGCAGTGTTGGAGTGAATGACGTGGTAAAAGCGAGGGGTGGGATGATGACTGACACGAGAGTCTGCTTTTCTTTTCTCCCTGCTTCTATTGTATTACACTCTAAACACCTCAGATTTGTATTGCAGAATAATTTAATCCACATCCCAAAATCTGAATATTAAGCAGTCAGCATCGTGTCAGGTTCGCAGAGCTAGGTGTATATCTCGCTCTCTATATAAAATCAAATCATTACACTTCTGCAGAAATACCATTCCGTCCACAACTCATAAATAAACTCAAACTTGGATTAAGTTGATCATTGTTATAATGATTAATATTATTATTGTTGTTGTTCAGACTGGGTGTGGGAAGTCTTATTAACGTTAACCTTTATCCTAAGCTAGCTACTCTCTATTTTTCCCCATCCGTATTTAGACTAACTCCACCCCTTGCTCTGTGATTGGATTATGTTGTACCAATTCTTGCGCTACAATTGGTGCGAATGTGTGACCGTCATCAACCAGCCAATCGTAACTCAGGAGGCGGGATCTAACGGAATATGATTAGAGAAAAGACATCTTGCTAGCTCGCAATCTCTCCCAGCCGAGTACAGTATGACTAGCTTATTATCAGCACGCTTAAATAAACAAAGTGACATGAATTTAACCGAAATACTATTAGTCCAATAGTTTACATGTTTGTAAAGCTGGAACCGTAACGTGTGTTAGATTGGAATAGAATTTCAGCTGAGAGGATGTTCGGAAAATGGCGTTCAGGCGCGTGAAAGCGTTTAATAATCATTATAACCTGTTATGAACACTATAACCTGTTATGAACACTATAACCTGTTATGAACACTATATCGTCCTGATTCTGTCAGTAGGTGATGAAGTACTTGGATGTTTTTATTTCAGGCTTCGACACCCAACCTTATGTACTGTTTTCACACGTGGAAATGATCTTTATTTTAAACACACACACACATACACACACACACACACATTGTTTCTCTATCTGTTAAGTGTTAATGTGGATGTGAGCAGATGTCAGGTTGGAGATGAACAAAGAGATAAACAAAACCCAGACTTTTACATGCTTTAGGTGTTTTATACACATCACCTGAACATCACCTGTGTGATGAGTATTTACATTTTAGTTCAATATTTTCTGCAGTACATGATACTGTATATATCACTATTTAAGTTTGCTAACAAAGTGCAGCAAGTTAGCCGTGTTATGTAAAGATTGATGTGCGTCTGATTTTGAGTTTATTAAATGTAATAATTTAACAGTGACTATAACATCTGTACAGTTTCAATATTCCTATAAAAGATAAGATCAAGTCTGCTGAGTTCGTCCATTCTGTAATTAATAAAAGAATAAAGAAATCACACGACTCAACATCTGAGCTAGTCTATATAACCTTTCTACAACCCAAGGTCATTTACCGTTTAAAAAAAAAATAAAAAATCAAGAAATCTAGTGATCTTGAACCCTGTGCCTGCTTCCCTATCAGAGAGGCCCTTCAGCAGAACCCTGTTTTCACTGAGCAGTCTTGATGAGGTGAAGATTTCTGCACTTTAGTGTTTATCAGAAAGGGTTTTTAGAGCTAAGCATCTTTAACCATACCAAGAACCCTTAAAGAACCATTTTTCTAAGTTTAAAATTAGAAGCTACATGTTAAACTTCAGGTTCTAGGTTCTAAGAAGAAAATAGAGAGCAGTAATGTGGAGTTTGTATCACACACTTACCCTCTTAATACACTGTCTCAGAACAAAGGGGTTTTGGGGTGTTTTTTTTTCTCCCCAGACCATTCTGGCCTGTGTGATGGATAAAGATAGTGCTGTATGTTCCACACAGTTATTTCTGACCCTGCAGCAGGGCAGAATGTTTCCCACGTGCAGTTCTGTAACATGATGATGATGTACACACGTAAGCACACACTGTCATGCAGCAGCCTGTTACTCAACTCTTACTACAGCTACTGCCCCTCCCTCACCATGGACTACTGCCCCTCCTTCATCATGGACTACTGCCCTTCCTTCATCATGGACTACTGCCCCTCCTTCATCATGGACTACTGCCCTTCCCTCACCATGGACTACTGCCCCTCCTTCATCATGTACTACTGCCCTTCGTTCACCATGGACTACTGCCCCTCCCTCACCATGGACTTACTGCCCCTCCTTCATCATGTACTACTGCCCCTCCTTCATCATGGACTACTGCCCTTCCTTCATCATGGACTACTGCCCCTCCATCATGTAGTACTGCCCTTCCATCATCATGTAGTACTGCCCTTCCTTCATCATGTACTACTGTCCCTCCTTCATCATGGACTACTGTCCCTCCTTCATCATGTACTACTGTCCCTCCTTCATCATGGACTACTGTCCCTCCTTCATCATGGACTACTGTCCCTCCTTCATCATGGACTACTGTCCCTCCTTCATCATGGACTACTGTCCCTCCTTCATCATGTAGTACTGCCCTCCATCATGTAGTACTGCCCCTCCTTCATCATGTAGTACTGCCCCTCCTTCATCATGTAGTACTGCCCCTCCTTCATCATGTACTACTGCCCCTCCTTCATCATGGACTACTGTCCCTCCTTCATCATGGACTACTGTCCCTCCTTCATCATGGACTACTGTCCCTCCTTCATCATGGACTACTGCCCCTCCATCATCATGGACTACTGCCCCTCCATCATCATGTACTACTGCCCCTCCATCATCATGTACTACTGCCCCTCCATCATCATGGACTACTGCCCCTCCATCATCATGGACTACTGCCACTCCATCATCATGGACTCCTGCCCCTCCCCTCATCATGGACTCCTGCCCCTCCCCTCATCATGGACTACTGCCCCTCCTTCATCATGGACTACTGTCCCTCCTTCATCATGGACTACTGCCCTTCGTTCATCATGTACTACTGCCCTTCGTTCATCATGTACTACTGCCCTCCCCTCATCATGGACTACTGCCCTTCCTTCATCATGTAGTACTGCCCTTCCTTCATCATGGACTACTGTCCCTCCTTCATCATGGACTACTGTCCCTCCTTCATCATGGACTACTGTCCCTCCTTCATCATGGACTACTGTCCCTCCTTCATCATGGACTACTGTCCCTCCTTCATCATGGACTACTGTCCCTCCTTCATCATGGACTACTGCCCCTCCATCATGTAGTACTGCCCCTCCTTCATCATGTACTACTGCCCCTCCTTCATCATGGACTACTGTCCCTCCTTCATCATGGACTACTGCCCCTCCTTCATCATGGACTACTGCCCCTCCTTCATCATGGACTACTGCCCCTCCTTCATCATGTACTACTGCCCCTCCATCATCATGGACTACTGCCCCTCCCTCACCATGGACTACTGCCCTCCCTCACCATGGACTACTGCCCCTCCCTCACCATGGACTACTGTCCCTCCTTCATCATGGACTACTGTCCCTCCTTCATCATGGACTACTGTCCCTCCTTCATCATGGACTACTGTCCCTCCTTCATCATGGACTACTGCCCTTCGTTCATCATGGACTACTGCCCTTCGTTCATCATGGACTACTGCCCCTCCTTCATCATGTACTACTGCCCTTCCTTCATCATGGACTACTGCCCCTCCATCATGTAGTACTGCCCCTCCTTCATCATGTAGTACTGCCCTTCCTTCATCATGGACTACTGCCCTTCCTTCATCATGGACTACTGCCCTTCCTTCATCATGGACTACTGCCCTTCCTTCATCATGGACTACTGCCCTCCCCTCATCATGGACTACTGTCCCTCCTTCATCATGTACTACTGCCCCTCCATCATGTAGTACTGCCCTTCCTTCATCACGGACTACTGCCCTTCCTTCATCACGGACTACTGCCCCTCCTTCATCACGGACTACTGCCCCTCCTTCATCACGGACTACTGCCCCTTCTTCATCACGGACTACTGCCCCTCCTTCATCACGGACTACTGCCCCTCCTTCATCACGGACTACTGCCCTTCCTTCATCATGGACTACCCCTCTTGTACTACCTGCCCCTCCCCTCATCATGGACTACCCCTCTTGTACTACCTGCCCCTCCCTTCATCATGTACTACTGCCCTCCCCTCATCATGGACTACTGCCCCTCGTTTATCATGTACTACTGCCCCCCGTTCATCATGGACTACTGCCCCTCGTTCATCATGGACTACTGCCCCTCGTTCATCATGGACTACTGCCCTTCCTTCATCATGGACTACTGCCCTTCCTTCATCATGGACTACTGCCCCCTTCCTTCATCACGGACTACTGCCCCTCCTTCATCATGGACTACTGCCCTTCCTTCATCATGGACTACCCCTCTTGTACTATCTGCCCCTCCCCTCATCATGGACTCCTGCCCCTCCCCTCATCATGGACTCCTGCCCCTCCCTTCATCATGGACTCCTGCCCCTCCCCTCATCATGGACTACTGCCCCTCCCCTCATCATGGACTACTGTCCCTCCTAATTGTAATTGTAGCTCCTCCCCCATATTAACTATAGCTCCTCAGTAGCAGGATTTAAAAAGCTGAATACACCGACTGGACTCACACTCTCCTTGTTGTCATGGTAACAGTAACACCAAGCAATGCCCCACACATGTATCATAAATATAAACCCAGTTCAGGATCTTCATCATTAAGAAACTGTAATGGGAAAAAGAGAGAGTGTGTGCGCGCGAGAGAGAGAGAACATTGCGTGTAATTATAATCAGCCATGATGTTGTGAGAGAAATCACTCTGTACATCTGTTTCACTCCTCAACCCCCTACTGAGGATGTGTTTCAAATCAGATTATAGCTCACTAATTAGATCAGACAACAGAAGCAGCATCAGATCACACACACACACACACACCCTGTTACCTTTCTTACTTGTGAAGGTAAAATATTCAGTCATGTGATCACTCTTTTTTGTGTGTGTGTGTGTTAACTATGCATCCCACATGCGTCCTCTTCTCTCGAGTGTGTCCCTCTCACTTAGCAACCACTGTTGCTCTTGGTAACACACACACACACACAGAGTGTAAACATTGAGGCTGTTTGTTTTCAGTGTAATTCAGTGCACAGTGTTGTGTCTTGAGCAGGAGAGTGATTATTAATCAGTGTTAGGAGTGTTTGTAATTGTTCAAGGCTTTCTCCAAAGATTCTGCTTTCAGACAAGATGTTTAAAAACACAATTTAAACTCTATTTCTTTTCTTTTTGATTCAGATGTGTTGAATTTGAGTTTAGTATGTGAGAGGGAGAGACATGACGTAGCAAGAAACATTCACTCCAAGAAGTGAGACCTGCACACCAGATGAGGTTTGAGATGATGTCAGGATTTAGAAGGCTGAGGGTTTAGAACTAAACTGCTCAGCTGGACATGGCTGAATGTTTATACCAAGATTAAAGAGAACTCATATCAGGAGCTAAGCAGTATTAGCTTGTGTTGTGCCTAACCAGAGTACCCTTACACACACACACACACACACACCAACAATGTTTAACAGAGCAAAAAAGGAGAAATTGTAAAGTTCAGTTCATGTTTTCACGTGGACGTGTAAAGTGTACATTTCTGAGAAACATCACTGAAGTACATATTATTATTTTCTGTAATGCTGTTGATTTGCTTTGAATTGAGGAAGGTTTTATTTTTCTGCCACACACCTGTGAGGTGAGGTACGGGTTCTCTGTACAATGACAGAACAGCTCGAGTGATCATGTAGAACTGAATCGAGTGAATCGACTCTTGGATCGACTCGGTGTTCAGTATTCACTTCGCTGGTTTGGGTTTAATTCCTGGAGAAAGTGAGCGAGTGGACAGTGTAAGTGACTGTTGTTCTCAAAGCAAAGTTCACAGAGGATCTGACTCAGTAGAGTGAGAATGAAGTGCGTGTGTATTATCAGTCACATCATGATATTAAACACACAGAGGTTCAGGAGAGTGAATTATCTATAGACTCACAGGAGCAGAAAAACTCTGTGTTTTTACTGTCAGATTAAAACACTCCTCAAACTCTCTGTACATTTACATTTATACACACACACAGGCCTTGTAACTCAAACTCTCTGTCTGAGCTTTATTTAGTTTTTACTGTATACTTTTATCTATGTAAATTTTAGCACTGTTCTGAGCTTCAGCTAACACACTGTATATTATTTTTATTAAGTGAGTTGTCTCTGTTTCAGTGCTGCGCCCTGTAGCTGCTCTAAACACTCAGACAGCCTGAAACAGGCTTACGTAGAACTACTTGAGTGCGCACACACACACACACACACACACACACACACACACACACACGAATGCTGTGTAAGAGTGTAGTGAGTTACGCAGCTCTAACCCTAGAGGCCAGTGTAGAAGACTATACACACCTTTTACTTTCCTGTCACAAAATCACTTTCTCATAAAAATCTCCAGCCCAAATGGAAACTTTTTTTTTGTTTTATATTTCAGACAGAGCAGTGGATTTGTATACACGTGTAATGAAGTGACTGTTACACATGGGACAGTGGAGAGATCACCCCAGCTCTCGTCCTCCTCCTGTTCAGTACAGACACCTAATATATCATACAGACCACACTGAACAAGATAGTGAGATATCACAGAGAGAGTGTCATGATGTCAGTGTATTAATTCTGATAAAATCACTAATAGACTCTGCAGTGGACAAAACAGCAACAAAAACAACCTGTTGAAGTCCAGAGTTGGGGAAATAAACGAGTCTAATTTATTATTAATAAGGTTCATCATAAACAGGTCTTCTCCACCGCACACAGACAGCAGGATGTTTACACTGAGCTGGTTGCTAAGCAACATAATGAAGAAAGATATTAGTGAACTGTGTGAACAGAACCATCAGTAGTGTAGGGTCTAATACCTGCAGTAGGATTCTAGAACCCAGACCTCTCAGGTGGAGCTGTGGGATAAACCACTCATCGCTTATCTTTAACACTCTTCACCTCCTCACCTGCCTGACATTAAAGTCACACACACCTACACACACACCTGCAGTCTCTTTCACACACCTGTACACACCTGGATGACTCTGCTTCATTATCTAAACTGCACTTTTCTTTTAGAGTCTCTAATTCTGAACTGTACAGGTTTACACAGTTAATCTGGGGTGTGTGTGTGTGTGTTTCAGGCGTTGGGAAATCCTGCCTCTTATTACAGTTCACAGATAAACGCTTCCAGCCCGTGCACGACCTCACCATCGGTAAGCTCACACACACTTATGACACCCTGATCCTCCTCACACACACACACACGTTGTAATCAGGTGTGTTAGTTACTGGAAATGCAGCTTGTCTTCAGTGATTAAACAATGCTGCTCTTATCTGTGTTTCATTAACGTTTGTGTGTGTGTGTTGGTCCTGTGTTAAAGTAAGTTACACACTATTTCAGGGCTCACCTCAGCTCTTATCAGACACTCTGAACTGATTGGATGTCTGATTTAAAGCTGAAGTGGAGAATATAGATCCTCTGTCTCAGACTGTTCACCTTGAAACATTCTGTCTGATCTCTTACAACCCTGTCTGATCTCTCTGTAACTTGTCTTAAGTCTGATGAGCTGCTGATGTTGAGTAGTATATTCGACTCTGATTGTGTTTATGTGAGACGGAGGATCTGCTACTGGAACAGTGAGGTTTGTGTTTAAAATCCTCTGAAGCAGTGATTTATTTCACAGGTCCGTCAGCTTTCTGAGTCTGATCCACTGGCTGACAAGAATCTTAAATCTGATCTAAATCATGTCCATAAGAGCATAACTAATCTGAGTATAATGATGATAAATGTTAGAGGTTTTCAGAATTGCTCCGTCTCATTTATTGCATTCATAAATGCACACAGATGCATCTTTTCCTGTGTGTGTGTGTGTGTGTGTGTGTGTGTGTGTGTCTCATGGCCGTGTTTCTTATCAGGTTCTGTCGTTCTCACTCACAGGTGTAGAATTCGGAGCACGGATGATCACCATAGATGGCAAACAGATAAAGCTTCAGATCTGGGACACGGTGAGTGTCATGACCACGTCATTACTGAGTCACTGGGCAGAGGGTCTGAGGACATCCTGACTAATACACACAGCACTTTATAAAATTATATCTGAATTCAGAGTGTTAATACACATGGGATGTTTGTTTATTGATGCAAAGTGTAAGAATAACTGCCCCGTGTGTGAGAGAGATGTCCAGCAGAGGGAGCCTCAGTCTTACACATCAGTGTTTAAGCTCTGTGTTTTGTGGTGTTTGTGGAATACCCATTCCTCAATCTGTAAGTGTTTAGTCACAGTGGATCAGGCAGTGTTTACCCCGGGGGCGGGGGGGTCTTTACCTCAGGCAGTGTTGACCTTGAGTAGTGTTTACCTTGGGGGTCTTTACCTCCGGTAAAGTGTTTAACTGGGGGGGGGGGTCTGTACCTCGGGTGGTGTTTACCTGGGGGGGGTGTCTGTACTTCGGGCGGTGTTTACCTGGGGTGGTGTCTGTACCTCGGGCAGTGTTTTAATATACATGGTGTTTGTTGACATGGTCAACAATGGTTTTCCTCTGCTGGAGTGTTAACGACCGTGTTCAGTGTTAGGTTTGAGCTGCATTCCCATCAGCAGCAGTTTCCTGCCCCGTGCAGTAAATTAACCCCGAGCCTTGAAGTGATGTGTTTCCTCTGTGTGGTGTTGGTGTGATGGAGAGCGACGGAGTGCTGCGGCAGCGTAACAGGAGAAATCTGCATCTCTGGCCTTCCTGTAACCTTTCACTCGGCACAGATGGCCAGCATAAAAGTGCCATTCATCATTTATTCACAATGGACTCCATTAACTCTAATGTTAACAGCTGCCCCCCGAGGGGGAGGGGGAGGGGTATTCAGGGGGGTTTATTGAATTGAAATGGGTCTCCACTCTTCTGCCACAGACACATATACACCATACCAAGACCCCCACACACTCACTCACTCACACACAGTCGAGACATGGCCTGACTGATGGTCAGCCTACTGCACTGAGGTGCATTATGGGATAGCAGGCAGGAGTGTGTGTTCTTAGACAAAGTAGATGGCTGTGATCTGGAACAGTGTGTAATATATAAATACTAAACATTTATAATAAACACAATAGACAAAGCTGTCTCACCCCTCCCTCTCATATACACTACAATGCAGCACACACACCCGTCTCTCTGTCTTTGAGCCTGTGGGCCTCACTTGATCTGAATAAATTTCACCTACAAAACCTTCACCAATGTAACTGTGTGTGTGTGTGTGTGTGTGTGTGTATACAGGCTGGTCAGGAGTCATTCCGCTCTATCACCAGGTCTTATTACAGAGGAGCTGCAGGAGCTCTACTCGTCTATGACATCACAAGGTAAACATACACACACACATACAAGCTCACATGCGTGCACACACTCACACTTTGCTAAACATGGTCACTGGATGTATTTTACAGAAGGGACACCTTTAATCACCTGACCACCTGGTTAGAAGATGCCCGTCAACATTCCAACTCCAACATGGTCATCATGCTCATTGGGAATAAGAGGTGTGTTCTGAGAAGCAAAAGTATTATAGGTATAGTGGAAACTGGAGGCAGAGTCAGTACCATATCAGAGTCTTTTATTTTTTTTGTTATTCAGTGACCTGGAGTCCAGGAGAGAGGTGAAGAAGGAGGAGGGAGAGGCCTTTGCTAGGGAACATGGCCTCATCTTCATGGAGACTTCAGCCAAGACTGCATCCAATGTAGAAGAGGTACACACACACACTTTCTCTCTGAGCTGTTCTCTCTGAACAGTCAGGACATAACTGGAGGGAAATAAGTGTCATGGTTATTTTGTGAAGCTCCGCCCTCGCTCCCACACCCCTCCCCCTCACATCCATGTATGATTAATTTGTTTTTTTTGTGTCATGTTAATTCTCCTGACTCCTCCCCCTCCTGCCCTTCCCATGACGTCTCTCGTGTCCTGTCTCAGCCTCATGAATATTCATCAGTCTTTCTCGCTCTCTCTCTCTCTCTCTCTCTCTCTTCCACACACACACACACACACACACACAGATTTTATATGCAAGCACAGAAGCATTTTTCATCTCGTGTCTCTTTTCAAGTGTAGCTCTCGTCATGACATATTTAAGTAATCGTGAATCAAGCTCATTTTAGAAAGCTACTGTTTTGGTGAATTTCAGATGTTACATGTTTATATTTGTTTTTGGTCATATATGAAATGTGTGTGTGTGTGTGCGTGTGTTTTTGTGTTCTAGGCGTTTATAAACACAGCTAAGGAGATTTATGAGAAGATCCAGGAAGGCGTGTTCGACATCAACAACGAGGTAAATACAAACATGACACGTGCAGGTTTACATGATGTTTTATCTTCCTGTGTTCATGCAGCTGAAACATCTTCACTCACAAAACATACACAGAGATTTAAATTAAGAAAATAAAGCAGTATGTTGTTTATCAGAGCGACTTCATTGTACAAGAAATCAGTAAATAACTCCTCTGCTGTTCACGTGTATCTTCTGGTGTCCATTATTCTCACATCTCAGCATTGTCTGGAGTGAGACACCGCTGACCAATCAGAATTCAGAACGCTACACCATTGAGATTAAATAATGTCATATATAACATGAAGACCTCTTTATGGTGTGTGTAGGTATGACCTCAGCACACTTCTCGACTACAGAGCATCATACGTGTGTGTGCGTATGTTTCTGTGTGTTTTCCAGGCAAACGGGATTAAAATCGGGCCGCAGCACGCTGCCACAAACTCCACGCTCTCTGGGGGACAGGGAGGACAGCAGGCCGGGGGAGGCTGCTGCTGAATTACCACTTCTACCCTTTTATTCTACCCCTTACTCCCCTTGCACCCTTATCCCCTTACTCCCTCCATCCCTCCCTTTCGTTTCTACTGGACTGGTCGCTCTCACTAACGTATTCTTAACCCTCAAATCAAAATTGTGTACTAGATGGCTGTAAACAAAAAATAAAAAAGTCATACTCCTGCAGAAGAAGCCCAGGTAGTGAGGAGCTGGTGGAGCTCTCTTTGCCCAGCTGCGGCAGGTTCCTGATCGTACGGTTAGCTAGGCCCCGAGCCACTGACCCCACGCTGGTGAATATTATCTTCATGTTTGTGGATTTCAGTTTGTTTTGTGCCCTTTTTTTTGTTGACTTTGAGCTGAATTGTATTAAACACTACAAAGTCATCTCTAGTATTTTAATCGGTGTGTGTGGGTGGAGTCTGTGATCATGATTCGCTTTGGAGTCCGGATAAATGGACGTGTGCCAGCTCTCTGCTGGATTTTACTGAGCGACCACGGAGTCCTGGGTTAACTAAGGGGCGGGGCTTAGTATGCAATGAATTGGCCAATTGGAAACATTACGGTATGACATCATAATGCAGTAGTTTAGCTAACATGGACTAGCTTCCTAATCTGACTAGCTACTTAACGCTGGCTAGCTGCTGGAGGGGGAAAAGAATAGCTGTGATGATCAGGTTTGTGATTGGTTGATCATTTTTAACATAAACTCCGCCTCTTTCAACACATCTCTGCTCACTCAGTAAAACCAGGGTGTGTGTGTGTGTGTGTGTGTGTGTGTGTGTGTGTGTGTGTGTGTGTGGAGCTGTGATGAAACGAGCAGCCGTTATTAAAATGAAGATGAACAGCAGGATGTTTTAATGTGTATTTATCAGGACACTCTGTATATATAGCGCTCATTTCTTGCTTTGATGTACGTTAGAGTTGAATTTTGCCCTTTTCTGACCGACGCTGTGCGAGTAGAGCTTGAGAATGCGACAGTATTTGGCACTGTTTTACTTTGACCGCCTTGTTTCCTCTGACTTCCTCCTGCCTTCTCTTTCTCTCTGTCATGTATAGATACTTCATCTAGATTTATTATATCGTTTATTTGTTTTAATGCCAAATTTGTGTTTACCCGTGTCTCTCTCAAACACGCTGTTCGCCTTAAACCGATATCAGAGCGGCGTTTCACATAATCAGGTCCCGTTACAGACGATGTGTGGGAGGATAAGCGTGTACACACACACACACTCTAATCCCATACACTCAGTTTTATAGAAATATATACTGTCCATTAAAGCCGTGTCCCAGTAGCGTCAGTCCAGCCCCGCCTCCTTCACGTGTACGGCACGCTCTCTCCGCCTCCACCGCCGCCGTGTCCTCCTCCGCTACTCTCTCTCTCTGTCTCTCTCTCTCTGTGTCTCTGCCTCTCTCTCTCTCTCCTCTCTCTCTCTCTCTCTCTCTCTCTCTCTCTCTCTCTCTCTCTCTCTGTTTCTCCGGGTGATTATCCTGTCCGTGGTGAAAGGGCGTGTGGGGAAAAGCCAAACTCAAGTAACGTTGTGATCCTCCACTATTATTTGCTGTGTTCTCCGAATAAAATGCTATCACAATAAAACATGAATAAAACTCCTCACTGTGTGTGTGTGTGTGAGAGAGAGAGAGAGCTTTAACAGGAAGTCTGGATAATTTTAGCATTAATTATATCACATTGTTTATCCTGAGGATCTGCAGGACATGCTGAAGTGTGGAATAATAATGGGAGGCTGTAATAACCTGAACAACTCCACCACTGGTCACAGCATCACCACACTGACCTCAGCACTGAGCTGGACAACGTACTGGCCGAGTTCTCCAAGTTCTACAGCTGTTCTGTTGAGCAGTGACTGAGGCATGGTCCAGAGAGTACACCGGAGGAGCTCTGAGGTCCCTCACTCTGTGTCTGTCTCTCTCTCTCTCTCTCTCTCTCTCTCTGTATCTCTCTTTCTCTGTCTCTCTCCTCTCTCTCTATATCTCTCTGTCTCTCTCTATTTGTCTGTCTCTCTGTATCTCTCTATTTCTCTCTCTCTCTGTCTCTCTCTCTCTCTGTTTCTTTCCCTCTCTTTCTCTCTCTCTCTCTCTCTTTCTGTCTGTCCTCCTCTCCCCTGCCACTGTGTTTCTCTCACTGTCTTAATTTTCCGAGTTTAATTCAAACTAACTATTAGAATGTTAAATTGCCAAAGCATTTAAAGGGACAAGGAATGAAAACAAAATTATAAGATCAATAAATAAATAAATAGCAAAATGAAAGCCTATCTGTGTGTGTGTGTGTGTGTGTGTGTGTGTGTGTGTGTGAGTGAGAGCGTGAGTGTTGGTTCCATGTTGGTGTTCAGTCGCTGTGCTCAGGTACTCAGCTGTACTTGGTAGGGGATGTGGTACTCAGTGGTGGACTCCTGATCAGATGGTTGTGAGTTTGAATTCCAGGACCACCAAAACTGCCCCTGCTGGGCCCCTGAGCAAGGCCCTTAACCCTGAATTGTATTTCAAAAAAAATAAGTTGTTCTGGATGAGAGCTTCTGCCAAATGCCTTAAATATTAATGTAACCTACACCATATTGTTAATTTAGAGGCAGACAGCACTATTTTATTGTGTGTGTGTGTGTGTGTGTGTGTGTGTGTGTGCTTCCACTGGATGATGATGATTAGTTGTAGTAGTGTTACAGGTTGTGAGGTCTGGATGTTGTGTAGCTGTTCCTGATGAAGTGTGTTAGTGAGGGTCAGGAGCAGTCTGGTGAGGAGACTCTTCTCTCTCTTCTCTTCGTGTTGTACAGCTGAGATCTTCTAGAGTACAGTCTGGAGCTGGTGTGCAGGATCCTCAGGTCAAATCCAGATCTGGTGAAAGTTCTCACAGAGCGTAGAAGTTAGAACCTCACTGATTTAACGGCTTCACACACCTTTATAATTGTTCTATATCTACATCTGTGTGAACCCGCCGTCAGTGTGAACCCGAGTAATATCTGCTGGTGTTTCTGTGACACAGGCTTGAGTGTGTTTGGTGTTTGTTTCTAAAGCTCTGCAGTGTGATGCACAATCCCAGTCCTCTCAGAGTGCAGAATTACACACACACACACACGTACACGTCGATGTGGAAATATGAAGATCTGAATTGTGTGTGTACACAGAACTGAGTGAGATGTGCAAGTGCTACTGCAGTGGGTTCCTCCACTGTCCAGATCGGTCAGAGGGTTGTGAGAATTTGGGGCCTTTAAAAGTGACCAGTGGCCTGGATCTCTTCTCTACATTATTCCTGTGAAGAACAGAGTGAAATAATGGAGTCTAAAGCAGCTGTAATCTGATCTATTCTTATCTAACTCATTACAGGTTTTTTCCATAATCAGAGTCAAGTAAAAATGAGCGTGTCCACCGTTGCTCTTATCTCCAGGATCTTCACTGTGGTCCTTTACCTGTTCTAACACCTGTCTCACCTCATCAGCTCACACACACACTGGGCCTCGGCCACAAAGCCAGCGAAGATCAGTTTTTTTTCAATGAGAGCTACACGGTCTGGTGGTGAGCCACAGTGCCGTGGGGGTGAGGAGTGTAACTTCATGTAATTGTGAAGTGACCTGTATTGACCAGATGCTCACGGCTCCTCCATCTCCACATAAACACTGCTGGCTTTTATACACACACACACACACACCACACATTGCTCCAGAATGTTTCATTTTAACAGCGAGAAATTTAGGCTGTTACGCTAGCTTCACCACCCGCTGTTAAACGTTACCATGGCAACCAGTGGTAAGAAGGATGACCGGCGACTTCATAGTAAACCGACTGCAGCGGTAAAACCAGTGTGTGTGTGGACGCACCACACACACTCTGTTATCATCAGTGTGTGAAGATCTTCTTATGAACTTTTATCTGTAACTTTCACTCACTGCAGCCATACAGTAAAGTAAAAATAAAAAGTAAAGTAGATCTGGTTCACTTTCCTGAAGGTGGGGTGGTATCTCCAGATACTTTTTACAACACTGTGGAGACAAAAATGTGTTTATAAAAACTTAATGAGGGAGTGGACACGCTGCTCTTACACGTCCACACGGTATGTGTTATAAACGATCTTCTGTTCTTTCTCTCACACACACACACACACACACACACAGAGTGGAGAAATATTAGAGTGAAGTTTAATTTTAGAAGTGTCCAGTGTGGTCAGAATGAGTTATTTTAGTGTGCTAACACATCTGTTAATCCGTGTGTTGACTCTGAATCACAGTGAAATCGATTCTTCTGCTTCACAACCCGAAGCACAGCCCATGTTTGATTCAATGAGTCGATTCAGAGTCAAATGCATTTCTCATGAGGAATCACTCCGAAGTGGACAGAGACCACCTGGCTCACATGCTCTGAGACACAGGTGTGACCGGGGTTCGGTTCAAACACAATACACACAGAATAAGAGAAAGAACACTGAAGTATTCCTCGTCCCTCTGGAGCTGGGTCCTGGTCAGTGATCCGTTTTAAACATCACCTGAGCCGTGTGACCGTGTGTAGGGTTTAGATGAAGCGGAGTAGAGGAGAGAGATGACTGTACTCCACCTGACTGACCAGCTTTCGGTTTCATTATCAACTCCATCTTATGTGTGTGTGTGAGGTATTCACATGTTCACGCTGAAAAACGAGAGCGGGTCGAAGGAGGCGGAGAAGCCGGGTGATGA
The DNA here is from genome assembly GCA_033459395.1 of Hemibagrus guttatus. Taxonomy (NCBI): domain Eukaryota; kingdom Metazoa; phylum Chordata; class Actinopteri; order Siluriformes; family Bagridae; genus Hemibagrus; species Hemibagrus guttatus. The sequence continues at coordinate 26,114,033 of JAUCMX010000011.1, forward strand.
GGTCACTGTTAAATCCAGCACACAGAGCGGGTTTAGGTGGATCTAAGGAAAAGGTCAGTGTGTCCTCCTCTACACTGTAATGATCCATAACCACATCGCCTGCTGAGGAGCATGAGGAGCATCTCAGAGCTGTTCCTCGTCATGTCTCAGAGTTTTCTCTCCACCATCATCATCATCACCTCTGTCTTCTTCATTAACGATCTTAATCAATACCCAGATTTATTAAAGCTGTGCTGTGATCATGTCTGTTATAACATCTACAGAAGTAATAATGTACACAACAACACTGTACAAACATCACTACAGACCAACAACCTCCCTGAGGGTCACCTCACACAAAGGTCAGTATTAATTACTTTGTGTAGTGTGTGTGTGTACAGTGTGTAGAGAGAGTGTAGAGTGTGTGTGTGTGTGTACAGTGTGTAGAGAGAGTGTGTGTGTGTGTGTACAGTGTGTAGAGAGAGTGTAGAGTGTGTGTGTGTGTGTGTACAGTGTGTAGAGAGTGTAGTGTGTGTGTACAGTGTGTAGAGAGTGGAGTGTGTGTGTGTGTAGAGTGTGTGTGTGTGTGTACAGTGTGTATGTAGAGTGTGTATGTAGAGTGTGTGTGTGTATGTAGAGTGTGTGTGTGTGTGTGTGTGTGTGTGTACAGTGTGTATGTATAGTGTGTATGTAGAGTGTGTATGTAGTGTGTGTGTGTGTGTGTACAGTGTGTATGTAGAGTGTGTGTATGTAGAGTGTGTGTAGAGAGTGTGTGTGTGTGAGTGTGTACAGTGTGTATGTAGAGTGTGTGTGTGTAGAGTGTGTGTGTGTATGTAGAGTGTGTGTGTGTATGTAGAGTGTGTGTAGAGTGTGTGTAGAGAGTGTGTGTGTATGTAGAGTGTGTGTAGAGTGTGTATGTAGAGTGTGTGTATGTAGAGTGTGTGTAGAGTGTGTGTAGAGAGTGTGTGTGTATGTAGTATAGAGTGTGTGTATAGAGAGTGTGTGTGTGTGTATGTAGAGTGTGTGTAGAGTGTGTGTGTGTGTGTGTGTGTGTAGAGTGTGTGTGTGTGTATGTAGAGTGTGTGTAGAGAGTGTGTATGTGTATGTAGAGTGTGTATGTAGAGTGTGTGTAGAGAGTGTGTGTAGAGTGTGTGTAGAGAGTGTGTAGAGTGTGTGTGTGTGTGTATGTAGAGTGTGTGGAGTGTGTGTGTGTGTGTGTGTATGTAGAGTGTGTGTATGTAGAGTGTGTGTAGAGAGTGTGTGTGTGTGTGTATGTAGTGTGTGTGTGTATGTAGTATAGAGTGTGTGTATAAAAGTGTGTGTGTGTGTTTTAGAGTGTGTGTAGAGTGTGTGTGTGTGTGTATGTAGAGTGTGTGGAGTGTGTGTGTGTGTGTGTGTGTAGAGTGTGTATGTAGAGTGTGTGTGTGTGTGTAGAGTGTGTGTGTGTGTAGAGTGTGTGTGTGTGTGTATGTAGAGTGTGTGTAGAGAGTGTGTATGTGTATGTAGAGTGTGTATGTAGAGTGTGTGTAGAGAGTGTGTATGTGTATGTAGAGTGTGTATGTAGAGTGTGTGTAGAGAGTGTGTGTGTAGAGAGTGTGTGTAGAGTGTGTGCAGAGAGTGTGTAGAGTGTGTGTGTGTGTTTTATGTAGAGTGTGGAGTGTGTGTGTGTATGTAGAGTGTGTGTAGAGTGTGTGTGTATGTAGAGTGTGTGTAGAGAGTGTGTGTGTGTGTGTGTATGTAGAGTGTGTGTAGAGTGTGTATGTAGGTGTGTGTAAATGTGTAGTAGTGTGTATGTAGAGTGTGTGTGTATGTAGAGTGTGTGTAGATGTGTGTGTGTGAGTGGGGTGTGTAGAGTGTGTGTAGAGAGTGTGTGTGTAGAGTGTGTGTAGAGAGTGTGTAGAGTGTGTAGGGGTGTGGTGTGTGTATGTAGAGTGTGTGGAGTGTGTGTGTGTGTGTGTGTATGTAGAGTGTGTGTAGAGTGTGTATGTAGAGTGTGTGTGTATGTAGAGTGTGTGTAGAGGTGTGTGTGTGTGTGTATGTAGAGTGTGTGTAGAGTGTGTATGTAGAGTGTGTGTGTATGTAGAGTGTGTTTTAGAGAGTGTGTGTGTAGGTGTGTGTAGAGTGGGGTGTGTGTGTGTATGTGAGTGTGTTTTAGAGAGTGTGGGGTGTGGGGTGTATGTAGAGTGTGTATGTAGAGGTGTGTAGTGTGTGTGTGTGTAGAGGGGTGTGTAGAGTGTGTGTAGAGTGTGTGTGTGGGTGTGTGGAGTGTGTGTGTGGTGGTGTATGTAGAGTGTGTATGTAGAGTGTGTGTGTAGAGTGTGTGTAGAGGGGTGTGTGTGTGTGTGTATGTAGAGTGTGTGTAGAGTGTGTATGTAGAGTGTGTGTAGGAGTGTGTGTGTAGAGAGGTGTGTGTGTAGAGAGTGTGTGTAGAGAGTGTGTAGGAGTGTGTGTGTGTGTATGTAGAGTGTGTGTAGAGTGTGTATGTAGAGTGTGTGTGTATGTAGAGTGTGTGTAGAGAGTGTGTGGTGGAGTGTGTGTGTGTGTGTATGTAGAGTGTGTGTAGAGTGTGTGTAGAGTGTGTGTAGAGAGTGTGTGTGTGTGTGTATGTGTGTGTGTATGTAGAGTGTGTATGTAGAGAGTGTGTGGTGTGTAGAGAGTGTGTGTAGAGTGTGTGTAAGAGTGTGTGGTGTGTGTGTGTATGTAGAGTGTGTGGATGTGTGTGTGTGTGAGTGTGTATGTAGAGTGTGTGTAGAGTGTGTATGTAGGTGTGTGTAGAGAGTGTGTGTAGAGTGTGTATGTAGAGTGTGTATGTAGAGTGTGTGTAGAGAGTGTGTGTAGAGAGAGTGTGTGTAGAGTGTGTGTAGAGAGTGTGTAGTGTGTGTGTGTGTGGTTGTAGAGTGTGTGTGATGTAGAGTGTGTGTAGAGAGTGTGTGTAGAGGGGTGTGTGAGAGTGTGTGTGAGAGTGTGTATGTGGGGTTTTTAGAGTGTGTGTAGAGTGTGTGTAGTAGAGTGTGTGTAGAGAGTGTGTTGTAGAGGTGTGTATGTAGAGTGTGTATGTAGAGTGTGTGTGTAGTAGTGTGTATGTAGTGTGTGTGTAGAGAGTGTGTGGGTGTGTGTGTATGTAGAGTGTGTATGTAGTGTGTGTGTAGAGGTGTGTGTGTATGAATGTGTTGTGGTGTGTGTAGGATGTGTAGAGTGTGTATGGTGTGTGATGTAGTGTGTGTGTAGTAGAGTGTGTGTAGAGAGTGTGTTAGAGGTGATGTTGGGTAGATGTAGAGTGTGTGTAGAGTGTGTGTATGTAGTGTGTGTGTAGGAGTGTGTGTGAGGGTGTGTATGTGATGTGAGGGGTGTATGTAGAGTGTGTGTAGAGAGTGTGTATGTAGTGTGTGTGTAGAGAGAGTGTGTGTGTGTGTGTGTGTGTGTGTGTGTGTGTGTGTGTAGTGAACCCAATAATAATGTGGTGTGTGTAATAGTGAATGTATAAGGGGAATATTAAGGGTAATAGATAATAACGGGTGTAAAGAGCAGTGATTATATACAGGACAAACCACCCGTATCTGTGTGGGGAGGGGGGAGGGGGTTTGAGGGCGCCGTTACGTCACAAAGAAGCCGCGAGGTCGGTCACTCACTCACGCGCGCGCGCGCCCTCACTCACTCACTCAGCGCGTGCCCGTTTTATTTGCGCGTCCTCACGTGCACGCGCCTCCTGCCTGTTGGAAGGTGAGCGCGCGCGAGGAAAGAGAGAGAGAGAGAGAGAGAGCGAGCGAGCGCGTGAAGCGAAGCGAGTGTGAGGGCTCGAGACCGGATCAGTTCGGGTGTGTAAAGTGATTAAAGTGAAGGAGAAGCTGCAGCTGGACTCCGGCCGGAGGAGGGGAGGTTCCGAGAGGTTCCGAGAGGTCCGGTTACTCACAGAACAAGACGGAAATTCGACGCTGTGGAAGCGGGACAGCGCGGTGTGTGTGTGGAGTTTAAATCCGTGAGGTGAGAGAGCCGCTCACTCACACACACACACACACACACACACACACACACACTCACACACGGTACCGCGCTGGAGAGAGGAAACACACACACACACACACACACACACGGTAAGAAATTTCACCTGGTTTATAGTAAAAGTTCACCTGAGTGTGTGTGTGTGTGTGTGTGTGTGTGTGTGTGTGTGTGTGTGACCGACCCTGAGGTAGTGTCCTCGCGCCGCTTCACTCATTCATCTGCACTTTTCTCCATTGTGAGAGAGAAGTAAAGAGTTTATTATTCTGGACAGTTCTCACTGAAACCTGCAGCTGGTCCGGTACCGGTCCAGTTTCATCAAGCGGAAACATTTAAAACAACAATAGAACTTTTTGTTTGTTTTTGCCTAACTCTCAATTCGTTGGTTAGCATTAGCATGTTTAGCCCGGCCACCTTTTTTACATTGTACAGCCTAATTAATCCCGGTGCACTTCAGAGAGAAATAGATTTAATTAAAACTAATTATTCCCATATATTTAATATATACAGCTTCTAAAAAGACATTTATCAGCAGATTAAACCCCAGTCTCTGTTTAAAAGAGAATAAATAAGTGTGAGAGCTGCGTGTTGGCTAGCGGAGGCTAATCCAGCGCTACACGAGGTGAAGCTCTGAGGTGACGGAGTGTCCACAAAGCGCCGAGAAAAAAACACCTCGCATCCCGGGAGAAAGTGCGCCGAACCCCGGGATTAAGCGCTCCCGGACGGTTCTGGTCGTGATCTCGGTGTGCAGGAGTTTTTCCCCGGTTCTGAGTGACACACTGGGCTGTGGAAGTGTCCGAGAAGAGGACAATACTGCGTTAGGAAGGGTTCTCTGGAGGCCAGATGGTCAGTCCCTGTGGGGGATTATTCCTCACAAGTTTTCCTCAAACACGCCATTAAACCTCACGTTTCTCTGTGTGTGTGTGTGTGTGTGTGTGTGTGTGTTGGAGAAGGAAAACGAAGTGTGTTTTATCGTGTGTTACTCGTTCTGGTGAAAAGTGTTTGTGAGTGTGTAGTGTGTGTGGAAAATGCTAATCAGGTGCTGGAAGTCCTGGCGTGTGTCCTCATTGTCTCATCACTCCATGCTAACAGGCTACCAGCTAACACACACACACACTTTCTAAAAAATGAGTTCCACTCATCAGTTTTAATTTTTTAAATAAACCAGGATTGTTGTAGTTGATGTGTTCAACACTATTAAATGAAAGTTTTAAGAGTTTTATATTTAATGGATATTTAATTACGTCACAGGAACACTACACACACACTAACTGCTCCTCATACACACTTTTCCTTTTCTCTTACACACTTATTCATTTAATTTAGATCTCTTTGTGTGTGTGTGTGTGTTGGGAAGGATGGATCATGTAATTATGATAGTTTTTATTAGTAGTGTAAAGCTTTTATATAAAACATTGTTTCTGCTCTACAGAGTGAATGAGGTGTGTGTTAGTGTGTAACTCAACATGGCAGCTCCTTTGTGTGTGTGTTCAGTTATGGAGCAGATATGAAGCTGTGTGTGTGTGAGGGAGAGAGAGATGAGACCTCCTCCTCCTCTTTTGAGGTCCGTCGGCTTATACACCAGTTGCGCACACACACACTGGATAGGACCGTGTTAACCGTGTGTGTGTTCCGCTCCCCTCTGTAACAGGAGCAGTGTGTGTGCTTTATTCTGTGCAGGTGGAACTGTCTTGAAGTGTGTGTGTTAAAGTTTCAGTATTTAAAGGACTATAATTGTTTACTTATTGCAATGTAAACAGTGCTCTCTTTCCTGTGTCTGATCAGCAGATTGGATTCAGTCTTAGTACTGTGTGTGTGTGTGTGTGTGTGTGTGTCTGTGTGTGTGGACTTGAATCAGTTCATTTTTGATGAATGAATACTTGTTTCCACACTAATGTACTTTATATATATATAATATAACTTGTATATAATTTATATATAAGACCCTTTTGTGTGTGTGTGTGTGTGTGTGTGTGTGGTTGGTTTTGGTTTGTCTCCTCCTCTAAAGCTCAGTGACGAACAAGTGGCCTTGTTCCTTCTGCCTGACCCTCCCCCCTTCATCATCCCCATCCCCCTTCTTCTTCTGTCTCTCTCTCTCTCGGTCATCTCCTCTGTCTTATTCTCACTAGAACCTTTCATTTTAATATGCAGTCTCGCCTGCGTCTGTCTTGCCCTCTCACCCACGTCTCTGTCTCACCCGAGTCTCCGCCTCGCCCTCTCACCCACGTCTCTGTCTCACCCGAGTCTCCGCCTCGCCCTCTCACCCACGTCTCTGTCTCACCCGAGTCTCCGCCTCGCCCTCTCACCCACGTCTCCGTCTCGCCCTCTCACCCTCTTGTCTCCGTTGCAGCTTCCACCCCGAAGTCTGCCTCGCTTTTTGGCCTCTGTCTTGCCCTCTGAGCTCCGTTTTCTAACCCCCCCCACGAGTCTGCCTTGCCCATCTTTGCCCCCTCGTGTCTGCCTCACCTGTCTCTGCCAACACCCCCAAATATGCCTCAGCTGGTCTCGCCACCGAACCAAAGGGGTGAAAATCTGTGGGGTGTGTGAGATACTGTATCCCATGGGTAATTCCCCTGCAGTGTTTTCATCTCTCTCTCTCTCTCTCTCTCTCTCTCTCTCTCTCTCTCTCTCTCTCTCTCTCTCTCTCTCTCTCTCCTCACGCATGTTCAGGTTCTCAAAGCAGGTTTATGAGCTCAGTAATGACATCACCAGGTGAGGGACGGGGGTTTCCGAGCAGGTTCATTAATTTGTTGGTACTCATATCCCCCCCCCCCCCCTTCCAGGCTGCTCTTTGGGCCCTTGAGCAAGGCCCTTAACCCTCAGCCGCTCAGTTGTAAAAACATTTCAGCCACTTTTTATAGAGGTGTAGATGTGAAGAGATGTGGGGAAAGATCAAGGGAAGGGTAAATGAATTAAGGTATAAATTAGTGTAAATGATGTGAATAGTAATGATAAAGCTGAAGTGCAACAGGAAGTTTGTTTACAGCGGCACTGCGTAACTAGGCAACATCATTCTTTTCCTCTACATCTTCTTCTATACTTCATATAGTACACAGTAGGTGAATTAGAACGCAGGAACACACTCACCTTTCCCTCCTGCACCTTCACACACACTTCCTGTATTAGTCAGAGTTACTGGAGTTTGATGAATGAGTGTGATGACCACACCCCCAGCACACATCACTCTTCTCAGTTCTAGCCCTGAGAACTGCTTCTGCTGTGGTGGACAACTGCAGAGCAGGTCCACTTCACAAACTTGTGTGTGTTGGTTATGGGGTTTGAGAAGGAGAAGTACATCATCCTCTCGTACACCACCTGTCTGTGGTGAAAAGTGTACTGGTCTCTCTCTCTCTCTCACACACACACACCACATATCCTGTCATGTACTCGTGCTGACTCTGATGAATTACTGACTATAGATTCAGTTCTTCATCTCCTCCAACGTACCTGTCTCTCTGCCCTGTCTGTCCCACAGTTGTCTCTCTGCCCTGTCTGTCCCACAGTTGTCTCTCTGCCCTGTCTGTCCCACAGTTGTCTCTCTGCCCTGTCTGTCCCACAGTTGTCTCTCTGCCCTGTCTGTCCCACAGTTGTCTCTCTGCCCTGTCTGTCCCACAGTTGTCTCTCTGCCCTGTCTGTCCCACAGTTGTCTCTCTGCCCTGTCTGTCCCACAGTTGTCTCTCTGCCTGTCTGTCCCACAGTTGTGTCTCTGCCCCGTCTGTCCCACAGTTGTCTCTGCCCCGTCTGTCTCTCTCTGTTGTCTCTCTGCCCCGTCTGTCTCTCTCTGTTGTCTCTCTGCCTCGTCTGTCTCTCTCTGTTGTCTCTCTGCCCCGTCTGTCTCACATTCACCTTTTGTGTCACGTGTGTACGTGTGCATATAGAGTGGACATGGTGGGTGCGTGTGTGTGGGTCTTTGAACAGGGTGGTGTGTGGGTACAGTGGTCATGGGGTGTGTGTGTGTGTGTGTGTGTGTGTGTGTGTGTGTGTGAGATTTTGATTCTTGAGTCAAATTTGCTCTGCTCTCCTTTCTTCCACTTGCCACGATCCCCCTTCTGTTCAGTGTGTGGGTGTGTATCTGAAACACTGTGGTCTCGGTCTCTCTCTCTCTCTCTCTCTCTCTCTCTCTCTCTCTCTCTCTGTCTCTGTGTGGGGGGGGGGGTTGCAGAGGTGTGATTGGTTAATCAGTGACTTTTGGGCAAAGTGTCGGAGGTAGGCAGTGTGTTAATGACTGCAATCTCACACACACACAGTGGGTCATTTCACTGTCTGCTCTTTAAGGTTTTGACCACTTTTTTGTCAGCGTCACACTGATTGTGTGTGTGTGAATCTCAGCTTGACTCAGATCCACATTTTGTCACATACACAATCATACACAGTACAGCATGTAGTGTAACACTTCTAACTGTCCATGTTGTACAAGTCAAAAAAATGGAATAAAAGAAAATACTTGTAAAAGAAAGTGACATTATATATACACACTACTGTATATTTTAATCCTTCCAAATGTTGGATGAGGAGTCTACAAAAACTGATTAGGGATATAAGGGGGGGGGGGGGGCTCCGTGTGTTTGGTGTCTATCTGGGTGCTGTCTGTCTGGGTTCTGTCTAGGTGCTGTCTGTCTGTGTCTGTCTGTCTGTCTGTGTCTGTCTGTCTGTCTGGGTGCTGTCTGTCGGTCTGTCTGGGTGCTGTCTGTCGGTCTGTCTGGGTGCTGTCTGTCGGTCTGTCTGGGTGCTGTCTGTCGGTCTGTCTGGGTGCTGTCGGTCGGTCTGTCTGGGTGCTGTCGGTCGGTCTGTCTGGGTGCTGTCGGTCGGTCTGTCTGGGTGCTGTCGGTCGGTCTGTCTGGGTGCTGTCGGTCGGTCTGTCTGGTGCTGTCGGTCGGTCTGTCTGGGTGCTGTCGGTCGGTCTGTCTGGGTGCTGTCGGTCGGTCTGTCTGGTGCTGTCGGTCGGTCTGTCTGGTGCTGTCGGTCGGTCGGTCTGGGTGCTGTCGGTCGGTCGGTCTGGGTGCTGTCGGTCGGTCGGTCTGGGTGCTGTCGGTCGGTCGGTCTGGGTGCTGTCGGTCGGTCGGTCTGGGTGCTGTCGGTCGGTCGGTCTGGGTGCTGTCGGTCGGTCGGTCTGGGTGCTGTCGGTCGGTCGGTCTGGGTGCTGTCGGTCGGTCTGTCTGGGTGCTGTCGGTCGGTCTGTCTGGGTGCTGTCGGTCGGTCTGTCTGGGTGCTGTCGGTCGTCTGTCTGGGTGCTGTCGGTCGGTCTGTCTGGGTGCTGTCTGTCGGTCGGTCTGTCTGGGTGCTGTCTGTCGGTCGGTCTGTCTGGGTGCTGTCTGTCGGTCGGTCTGTCTGGGTGCTGTCTGTCGTCGGTCTGTCTGGGTGCTGTCTGTCGGTCGGTCTGTCTGGGTGCTGTCTGTCGGTCGGTCTGTCTGGTGCTGTCTGTCGTCGGTCTGTCTGGGTGCTGTCTGTCGGTCGGTCTGTCTGGGTGCTGTCTGTCGGTCGGTCTGTCTGGGTGCTGTCTGTCGGTCGGTCTGTCTGGTGCTGTCTGTCGGTCGGTCTGTCTGGGTGCTGTCTGTCGGTCGGTCTGTCTGGGTGCTGTCTGTCGGTCGGTCTGTCTGGGTGCTGTCTGTCGGTCGGTCTGTCTGGGTGCTGTCTGTCGGTCGGTCTGTCTGGGTGCTGTCTGTCGGTCGGTCTGTCTGGGTGCTGTCTGTCGGTCGGTCTGTCTGGGTGCTGTCTGTCGGTCGGTCTGTCTGGGTGCTGTCTGTCGGTCGGTCTGTCTGGGTGCTGTCTGTCGGTCGGTCTGTCTGGGTGCTGTCTGTCGGTCGGTCTGTCTGGGTGCTGTCTGTCGGTCGGTCTGTCTGGGTGCTGTCTGTCGGTCGGTCTGTCTGGGTGCTGTCTGTCGGTCGGTCTGTCTGGGTGCTGTCTGTCGGTCGGTCTGTCTGGGTGCTGTCTGTCGGTCGGTCTGTCTGGGTGCTGTCTGTCGGTCGGTCTGTCTGGGTGCTGTCTGTCGGTCGGTCTGTCTGGGTGCTGTCTGTCGGTCGGTCTGTCTGGGTGCTGTCTGTCGGTCGGTCTGTCTGGGTGCTGTCTGTCGGTCGGTCTGTCTGGGTGCTGTCTGTCGGTCGGTCTGTCTGGGTGCTGTCTGTCGGTCGGTCTGTCTGGGTGCTGTCTGTCGGTCGGTCTGTCTGGGTGCTGTCTGTCGGTCGGTCGGTCTGGGTGCTGTCTGTCGGTCGGTCGGTCTGGGTGCTGTCTGTCGGTCGGTCGGTCTGGGTGCTGTCTGTCGGTCGGTCTGGGTGCTGTCTGTCTGGGTGCTGTCTGTCGGTCGGTCTGGGTGCTGTCTGTCTGGGTGCTGTCTGTCGGTCGGTCTGGTGCTGTCTGTCTGGGTGCTGTCTGTCGGTCGGTCTGGGTGCTGTCTGTCGGTCGGTCTGGGTGCTGTCTGTCTGGGTGCTGTCTGTCGTCGGTCTGTCTGGGTGCTGTCTGTCGGTCGGTCTGGGTGCTGTCTGTCTGTCTGGGTGCTGTCTGTCTGGGTGCTGTCGGTCGGTCTGGGTGCTGTCTGTCGGTCTGGGTGCTGTCTGTCTGGGTGCTGTCGGTCGGTCGGTCTGGGTGCTGTCGGTCGGTCGGTCTGGGTGCTGTCGGTCGGTCGGTCTGGGTGCTGTCGGTCGGTCGGTCTGGGTGCTGTCGGTCGGTCGGTCTGGGTGCTGTCGGTCGGTCGGTCTGGGTGCTGTCGGTCGGTCGGTCTGGGTGCTGTCTGTCTGTGTCTGTCTGGGTGCTGTCTGTCTGTGTCTGTCTGTCTGTGTCTGTCTGTCTGTCTGGGTGCTGTCTGTCTGGGTGCTGTCTGTGTGTGGCTGTTTTTCTCCTTCATTTATTGCTGTTGAAGCGGGTGAACATGTGAAATTAGATTTCCTGCTTAACCCCACAGCATGATTATCCGCATGTGTTTGCAATCAGACCCGCATCAGCTGTAATAAAGTTCTCCTTCGGTAACCTGCAGAATGTCAGGAGAACCTTCAGCACTTTTCAGATGGTCTCACTGAGCTTGGAGAGTTTTAGACAGACAGGTGTTGTCCTGATCCGGTCTTCAGGTGGTGCAGGAAAGGGTGGGGCTCATGCTTCTCTCGGGGGTTGCGTTATTTAAAAATAAATCATTTAAGCACTTTGCTGAACTGAGCAAGTGTGATTGGCTGATCTTAAGCCCTGCCCACTCCTGGTTACTGTTGCTATGCAGGTTAATCAGTGCAACATTTTGATTGGATGCGGGAGAGTGAGGTGTGTATCGGGATCCGGTTTGGGAACATCGGGTCTAAAAACAAATCGTTAAATATTCTTCGTTAAGAGTCACCACTCGATTAGAACAAAAGCAATGGCGTCCTGTGAAAAGAGGCGGAGTCTGTGTGTGTCCGTCGCAGCTGACGTGGTTGCAGTAGCTGAGCTGGAAGACTTAACTGGTACCAGGGTTTACCTTTCATGGAAATTTGTTTGTGGCTCAGAAATTTTATAGCTGAGTAATGTTTATCAACAAGCACATGAACAGAAATGTCAGTGAAAAATCAGTGGAGTTGAGAATTTAGTGAAGTGTAATAGATGAGGCTGTGTATGTGTGTATAAAGTGAGATTAAAGAGAGACGACCATGATGAGCTCTGTGGTGCTAACAGGAAATGCCTATGTTCATGTTTCTCAGCACTTCCTGTGCAGTTCCAGTCACGTTGCTGGTATTGTGCGTTTATCTCTCAATAATGTAGTGTTTAACATTATACCCTGAACATCTGGGAGAACTCTGAACATGTGGAAACATCGGCGTGTCCTCTGTTTGAGCTGAAGTGTTTCCATGTGCACATGCTCACGATCCATTCACAACAGTGTGTGTGAGAGAGAGATTAGAGTAGTGTAAAATAGGTCAGTCCCTCTTCACCTCCTGCTAATTTGCCTGTATGGTGTGTATGTGTGTGTGTGGATATGAGCAGGGATTCTCCATCTCCCTTTTATTGCTCAAACCTGCACAGGCGGACACACACACACACCCTCTTCCTCCTCCTCTCAGAGGTGTTGTCTCTCCTCACTGGTTTGGGTGACCGGTCAGTGCTGTCAGCTCACTCTAAATCTCAAGTGGATTTTGGTGTGTGAGACATGTTTTTCCAGATGTCTGGTGTGTGTTCTAATTCTGTGCATTGCTGAGAATTTCTTGCATATTATGATCATAACTGTGTGTGTGTGTGTGTGTTTTTTTTTTTTCCCGTATGATTTATGTTCGGAGGTAGAGAAGATGCTGAGGGGAAACTTGTCTTCCTGCCATGAATCATCACCCAAACACTCTCTCTCTCTCTCTCTCTCTCTCCCCTCTCTCTCTGCTCTCTCTCTCTCTCTCTCATATGTGTAATACAGCATGCTGTATTAATAGTACAGTATTGTGAATGTCTGTATGGTTGTGTGTAATCCTGTGCGTGTGTAAAACCCTGTGTGTCTGTACAGGAAGTGACGGTGGCTTGCTCCACACAGACGGCTGTCTCACATTACTTAGCCTCCGTTTTCTCTTTTCCGCATTTGACAGGAAATGGATGCATATTACATAAGAGGCAGGGGCGGAGTCTGTGTAGGGTGGAGTTATTTATCATTACTCAACATTTTCTGTGTATGTATGAAGGACAGAGATCTCTAGCAGGAAGGTTGACTTTCCTTGCTACTTGACTGAGCAGGAGACTTGCTGTTTCACATTAAAGATGTTTTTCTTGTAAGCTTGGAGATTGTAAATGTGCTTATTTTTTTTAGTTATGTCTCTGAGCATTTGGTGTATTTAAAGTGTTTTACATGATCAAGCTTACATTCATTCACGGATTCTGCTTTGATATTTTTATAATGAATTTTTAAATCTGTGGATTTTATGTGTTGGAAAACGTTTCTCCAAGCTCTGTGTGATCTGATCACATGCTGAGGTGGACTTGGACACCTAAGCTAAGCCTTGACTGGAGAAAACGCCACCACTGCTTTTCATATCTTCACTCGTCACTTTGTTGTTCATTTCTAAGTTTCATTAGTTGACCACTTCATTACATATTGTTTCAAACATTTTAAAGGATCTGTTCATGAGACTGGACTATCAGGACATTTCAACAGGAGAAGAGAGAAGTAATAAATGTGCCTTTCTCTAACAGAAATAATATATGAATCTGATCACAAGTGACACGCTGTGTGTGTCGTTCACCTGAGATCCGATCACCTGGGTGCCCTGTGTGAATGGAACCAGTCCACACCTTCAGGCTGTGAATCCATGTCAGAGTCCAGGCCTACAGTATATCAATCTGAATCAGTTCCAGAGTTGACACCTACATGATATCAGGGCTGAATCAGTCTACAGTTTACATGTTCAGCTTAGGGGTCTGAATCTGTGCGTTAGGGTTAACCCTAACCCCGTGTTCTAGCCTTGAATCGGAGTTACCTCAATCTGACTTTTAATTAGAATTTAAAAGCCTGTTTTTTTTTTATATGGAATTTTAGGAGTGGATTAAAGAGAAAATAGGATCTGTAGGAAAAATGGGGGAAGGGGGTGGGGGGTGGGCTGGTGAAGGGGAGGCCAAATGAAGAGCAAAAGGGGAGGAGCAGCGAGACTTTGTGTGTGATGGGGGATGTTGGTTGAAGTTAAAGCGACGCATTCCTCACCCACCCCCTCTCTCGCATGTGCACTCTCAGCCTCTAATCGAGGACACACACACACACACACACACAGACACACACACACACACACCATCTCCAGCCTGGTTAATCTCACATCTCCATAATTCCCTCAGCTCATCTGATTATGCTGTCCAGGTTAAGGAGACACACACAGATGTGGGGGTGGGGGGTGTGTGTGTGTGTGTGTGTGTGTGTGTGTGTGTGTGTGTGTATGTATGTATGTATACACACACACAGATGTGGGGGTGGGGGGGGGTGTGTGTGTGTATGTATACACACAAACACTCACCAAGACGTGCAGCTGTGGCTGTAAAACACACACACACACACGTGCTCTGTAGCACAAAGGGCTTTGGTTTTGGAGGCTGGGTTTCAGCAGGTGGGAGGCCCGGCAGCTGCTCCACTTTAAGTACTGCCTGCTCCTTTTGTTCTTTATGAATTGTAAAGGCTGAATGAATGAGTTTGTGGTGTGTGTGTGGTGTGTGTGTGTGTGTGTGTGTGTGTGTGTGTCCGTGTGTCCTTTTGTTGGTCGGGGGGAGGCTTGGGTGGAGGGGCAGGGATTAGAGGTTGGCTTGAGAGTCAGTTACAACTGACCTAACTGAAGTGGGGGGATAAAAAGGAGGAAAGGAAAAGACTTAAAAACTTGATTGAGGGGAGAAGTGATGAAGGAGATTCTGTGCTGCAATGCAAATAAGTAAATGCACCATTTTGTTTTTTTCCTCATTTTCGAACGTCTTTAAAGTTGTCTATCTTCATGCCTCCATTACATTTATAATTCACTGAAGTGATCAGTGATTAGGGAGAAAGGGCACACAATACCATTTTAAGTAATAGATGCAAATGATACTAAATTGGTATAAATATAATAGAATTTCTAAATAAAATTTATACTATAAAAATATCTATTAAATAATATTGGCACCCCTTTAGTCAATATTTTATGCTGCTTCTCTGCCAAGATAACAGCTCTGAGCCTTCTGTAATGCCTGATGAGGTTGGAGTAAACAACACGGCATGGGGTTTGAGACAATTCCTCCAGACCGGTCAAATTCCAAGGGCCATGTAGTTGGACTATTGGAGATATTTTTGGCCACTCGAACCACAGTGTATTGAGACCTCTTCTCCCTGTTGACTGATGCGTCTTAATTATTGCCCTGACAGTGGAAATGGGCATTTTCAGTGCTTTTGTTATTTTCTTCTAGTCACTCCCCATTTTGTGCAGCTCAACAACCTGCTGCACATCACCTCTACATTCCCTGGTCTCATCCATTGTGATGAATGACATGGGGAATGTGGCCTATGTGTTACCTCACATTTGTTATTGTTGTACAATTTCCTGTTTCTAGTCACACAGGTGTATTAAAAACTGAGAGAAAAATATTTGAATCATATTCCCGAATGATATTTTACATCGGATTTTGTAGGGGTGCCAATAATCGTGCCACACACATTTAAAAGGTTTTCAATAAAAGTTGTTTGAATATATATATATATATATATATATTTATATATTATATAATATATATATATATATATATATATATATATATATATATATATTTTTTTTTAATATAATCAAAAGGTTGGACAGTCTGTCACAGCCTTGCTCGTATTTGCTTAGGGTGCCAATATTAATGGAGGAAGTTCAGGACCTGTATTCTGTGTTTTTGTCCAAACTCTGTTCTCTCTTTATAAATCTATATACGCATCATGAACAGACGTTTATTTTGCAAACAGAGATCTAATTTTGTAATTTATATTGAAATGTATGAAATATTCCTAGTCCTAATTTGTTCCAATGCTCTCTCCTTCCAGGTCTTTATCACCTGGCCCTGCATTCTCTGATGTGAATTAAGGAAACATGCAATGACATGCTGCAGATTAGCTAGCGGATAAGCCGTTGCTTTAGAGGACGTGTGTAGTGCACGTTTTCTTTTTCATTCCCTTTGTCCACCTCGAAACAAACATGGCTGATCCAGGGATGATGAGTCTCTTCGGAGACGACGGGAATTTATTCTCTGACGGTCTGGAAGGCTTGGGGGATTGCAGCTACTCCTCCCAAGGCCAAACCAATTCGATAAACCCGCAGATGACGCACGAGCACCAAGCTTACAGCCAGATTTCTTCTTCCCTTCACCTTTCCAGTCCTCCTGTTCCCTCTCAGCCCAAAATGGGACACCCCTTTGACCACTTCGGGCAGTACGACCCTCAAGGAGGCCGGATGATGGCTAACGGACCCGGACCCGGACCCGGTCCTGCTAACGGGATCTCGTCTCCTCATTCACGCTATCATGGTGGCAATGGCACGGCTGGTGGACATCACGTCTATCCAGGAGCACAGGGCGACGGTAGAGGAGGAGGAGGACCGGGAGCAGCACAGTCCTTCCAGGACGCCGGAGGAGCCACACCCGGGAATAACTGGGGTCCTCAGGGGATTCAGCTGCCTGACCAAAATCGAGCCCAGTTTCCCCAGTCACAGCAACAGCAAGTTCACGGTCACCAAATGGGTCCTTACATGGGACGCACTGAATTTGGTGGAATGCAAGGCCACAACCAAACTCAGACACCTCCAAGGATGAACCACTTCCCTCAAGGTTTGCCCCAGGAAGCGAACCGTTTCATGGGACACATTGGATCCAATATGACGACATCTGCCATGCGGCATCCGTCTCAGACTCCTCAGCATCAGCAGGCTGGTCAGCAGTTTCTGCACCATCACCCAGAGTCGCAGTTTCCCCAAAGTCCGTCGAAGCAGCAGCAGATGATGAGTGGGCGAGGCCACCAGAATATGGGCTTTAGCATGAACAACCAGCAAGTGGCTAACAGCAGCTCAGGTCAATACGCCCCTTATCCTCAATATGGCGGCCTGAATCAGGGTTTAGCCAACGCTTCAGGGATGAGCCTCAACACCAGCAGCAACCCCAACGCTCCCGTGCAGTGTTACCCCACCCCTGCGGGGCCACAGTGTTACCCGGTGAACCAGTTACCCCCTCAGAATATGCATTCGGCACAGCCAAAAATTCCCCAGCAGCAGCCTCAGCAGCAACACCTCGCTCCACCTCCTCAGGGATCTTATGCTACTCCGCCTTCCATGTCACCCATGAGGAACCTGGGGGGCAACCCTGCTGGAACTCCTCCCCCTCAGAGAGGCCAAGGTCCGGTCTCACACCCTCAACAGCACCCCCAGATGTACGGCACTTTGTCGCCCAATCAGAGAGCGATGAATGCACCAAACCACACAGAGGTTCTCCCGCAGCAGATGCAGACATCTACATTGCAGTTTCAGCAGGTGAGAACTCCACCTGCGCTCTCCGTGCCCCAGCAGCCCCCAGGCTCGTCTCCACCACCACCACTGCCGCAGGGGAACTGGTCCTCCAGCACGCATTCGTCACCACCAGCTAACCACCACCAAGTGCCTCACATGCAGGTGAGTGTGTGTGTGTGTGTGTGTGTGTGTGTAGGGGGGTGGAGGCAGTGTGAAGGGTAGATCAGTGGGCAGATATGGAACATTGTCTTTTTGTGCAGGTGAGTTGAGGGGGTGGGGGATAAAGCACAGCCGTGTCATTAGGTGTGTGTGTTTGGTCTTTTGGAAAGTCCTTGTTGTGTGCAGGTGGGTGGGGGAGGGGCTTCCTTTGAAGTTAGTAAATCTTTCACTTTGATCTTTGTGTCTAAAAAGTACACATTATGTTAATTTATACAGCTATGTTCACTCCACTTTATGACCTTTTCTGCTCTGTGTTAATGAGTGTAAATACTACATACAGCTAGTGACCGTGTGAAAGGTTTCAAATGTTAGTGTGGTGTTTGTGCTGCTTAAACCTGCCTCAGAGCAGAGGGTCATTGATGATGAAAAGTAATGACCAGCCTAGTCTAAAGTGTTATTTATTCTTGTTGTCATGGTTACAGTACGGCTTTAGAGTTGGGATCAAATGTTTGACCAGATCAACACTAATGATAAAACAGCCAATCAGAAACGAGGGTTTCCTCTACCGTGCTTGTAGGTTTAGGGTTCGGGTCCTTATACTAGTGTACTAGAAAATACTAGTGTAGAAGTATTTAAGTGTGTGTATGCTGTGTGGACAGGGTATAGTGGGATATGCATTTTAACTATAGTTTATTTCCTGTGCTCTGTATCCTGACTCCACCTCCACACACAGGCGCCACTGTGCTAATCTCTTAAACCCACCTCCCCCCTACAAAGGGGAAATGGTCTCTTCCTGCTCACTCACTCCTCCCCGTCTGCAGTCCTTCCTCACCCAACATCCCCCCCCCCCCCCCCCCCCCGTGGTTCTCGTGCGCACACACACAGACTCTGTGTCCCCTCTCTCTCTTTCTGTCACTTCTCTCTCTTTCCACCCCCTCTTGTCTCCCTCATTTTTCCTCCTGGTCTCCTCACGGTCTTTCTCTATCTCCCTAAGCTCATGGTCTCTTTCTCTCTCCCATCTTTTCCTGTCTCTCTATCTCTTCTCTTACTTTTACACTATTACTATATTCTATCCATTTGGCCTCACTCCTCATGTTTTCTTTACATTTCACTCTCTCAGTACTGCCTTATCTCTGTCCTCTCATCTGCTGTCTCGCTCCATCTTCTAGTCCTCTCTCTCTACCTGTGTGTGTGTGTGTGTGTGTGTGTGTGTGTGTGTGTGTGTGTGTGTGTGTGTGTGTGTGCGCGCTGATGTGTGAGGTAATGGCGGTTAGATGGAGGAGGGGTCAGTAGGGATGACAGATTAGTGCAGGTCATGTGACTTGGCTGTGCAGTTAGACCTCTTCCTCTCCTGACCTCTTTACACACAATGACGGGTTTTTAGTGTCCCTGTTCAGCCTGCAGCGGTGTTTTTTTTTTTTTTTGTTTGTTTTTTTTGTTTTTTTCTCTCTCCTCTACAAACACACACACCCACCCTCTGTGTCTCCTCGTTTGATAGCGAGCTGACATTTGAGGATGTCAGGATTAATTTGCGCTCCTCCCTCGTTCTGTGTGACCTACATGTGGAGTGGACGAACTGCTCCATGCTCGTGTGCACTCATCTCATAGCCTCAGGGCTCATAAGCCTTCATTTCTTTATTTTGAGTCTGTCTTATCTCCTCTTTTCTCCATGCTCCTCTATGCTTTCCTTCTTGTGTAGTGTGTGTGTGTGTGTGTGTGTGTGTGTGTGCGTGCGTGCACATGTGGGGTGTGTGATGCTGGCCTCCAGAGCAGCTGTGCTGCTGTTTAATTATTGAGGTTAGGGTGTCTCGTCATGACGCTTCTGCAGCTTTAGGCAAATATTTGATGAGGGATAGTCGCACGCGTGTGTGTGCACACTGCCCATACACAGCAGCCTGTGTGTGTTCTGCAGCTTAATGCTGAGGTGATAAACAGGGATTTTACTGATCCATACAAGGTTCATGCTTCACTTGTTTAAAAGAGAATCAAATAAGAAAAAGGGGGAAAAGCTAAGATCAGGATATTTATTTCTTACATATTTGACATCTTGAACATGCTGTGTGTGTGTGTGTGTGTGTGTGTGTGTGTGTGTGTGTGTGTGTGTGTGTGTGTGTGAGTGAGTGAGAGAGAGCTTATTCCTGGCTGACCATGCATTACCCAAGTCCGGTGTTAAGTGTGTGTACAAACGCACTCCACTGTACAAAATCTGTTTACTGCAGTTTTGGTCGTTCTAAACATGGACAATAACCCCTGATGTCGTCATGAGTGTTAGAGACGCTTCAGTTTAGTTCTGCAGTGATCAGAGAGAAAGAAAACTCCATTCACATGTTCCACATTACTCTAAACTTCTGCTCTCATCCACACGAAGGCCTCAGACTCCAGCAGGAAGTGTGGCCTTGTGAGTGTTGGTGATTTAAAGCTGAGCTGTTCTTGATGTGGTGTTTGTGTGTCTTATTACTGCTGTTCTGCATAAATAAAAGGCGAGTGTGGTTTGAAACAGTTCCTCTTGGTACCCATTCACCCAGTGGGGAAAAATTTATAATGGTGTGCGTGTGTGTGAGGGAATAAGCAGGTTTTAGCTTCCTTCTGCAGTTTAATCTTAATTCATTTTTTAAGTTGGGAAATCTCGCCACTAATCCACACTCTGAAATTCCTTAAATAAATGAATTTCTTGTTTCATATTCCATTTAGAGAAAACGAAACCATAAATCTGAGTGCGTGTGTTTGTCATGCATCCTACTCTGAGTGGCACTGTAAGATGCTGACCAGGACCGGAAACACGGATTAAGCTCGGATAGGAGGGTTTCAGTACTGTTGCCTCCCGGTCCAGAGACCTGGAGGAGCCGTGCTGCGAGGCAGGATGAGTCCAGAACAGTACGTGTCTGTGTGTGTTCAGTAAATCCCTTTATCTTGTACACAGGTTTAAAGTGACTCGTGAAGGCCCATATAAATAAGACGGCCCTTTAAATCGGCTCACGGTCAGGAGCGGGCCGAAGATCAGCACGTGAACTCGCTAGATGGAATTTAAATGGGGTTCGAGTCTGACGCATAGGTGCCAGGTTTCATCAGATGAATTGGGTGTTAGCTCATCCCTCAGCTGCAGCACACAGGGGGTTGGAGGAGGATAAAAAGCCTCCTTCAGGGAGTATTTAGCTCTCGGAGTGTGCACTCTGCCTGCTGGATTAACCCACCTCCCTCGGAGAGATGAAACTTTATACGGAGCATATCGCATTCTGGACGGCGGCGGCTGTCAAATTAAAGATGCAGAGAGCGTCCTGTTGTCATTCATGCGATTGATTATTGGATGAGGGGAAGAGATGAGACGTTTATCGGTTAAAGCTGCTGCGGTGGTGGTGGATGTGGTGCTCTGTGACCTTGTGATCATTTCGTATGCAAAACGCACCTCACGCTTTTAGTCCGTTACAGGAAATTTGCATTTCATCACAAGATGAGCAATAAAACCATGATGCAGCATGGCCAAAAGATCTTCTTTTTTTTTTATCCTTCACCTCCATAATTACACTCATTCTTGACCCTATGGCTTTCTTTTTAAAAAAATAAATGTAAACACCACTAGTGCACTACAGCAACAATTTAATCATAGTACACAAACCAATTTTTAAAAGCCCTATTTTTATGTATAATAACATGTATTTAAAATAGTTTAGGAAGTTTGAGTAGATAGTGTGTGTGTTTGTGAGAGAGAAGTGTTGTAATTTTTTTTATTTAAAAAAATCTGTCTGTCCATCCGTGCTGTAAATGAACAGTTTGTGAGGAGTTTACTCACATCTCGTTTAAAACTCTGTACTGCCCTGTCTGTCCATTCTCCTCCACATACTGAGATTTTTTTTTCCTTCTTCACAGCATTCTCCATCAGATACTTCCCAAAACCCATCTTCCACCCACATGTCCACCCTGAGCTCAACCCTGCAGCCAGGCGGCTGCGAGACTCAACCCCCCGACAGAGAGCCCAAGCCCAAGAAGAAGAAGAAGAAGAAAGCAAAAGCGTCCACGGAGGCGGTGGGGGAGAAGGATGAGGACGTTGGTATGGATGTGGGAGGAGTATTAGGAGGTGATGGAGCGACATCTCCACCTGAGAAGAAGAGCAAAAAGAAACCAAAAGAGAAAGAGGCCAAGGAACCAAAAGAGGCCAAGCCTCCCAAAACCCCGAAAACTCCCAAAACACCCAAAGAACCCAAGGAGAAGAAGGTCAAGATGACCACACCCAAACCCAAGAGCACCAAGAAGCCCAGGTACACCACCAACAGCTTCAACTTTTACATTTTAACCATTTAAACTTTGATTGGTTCATAACTGACCGTGTCCACACTCGCAGCGACACAGGGACCAGAAATATTTATTTTATACGTACAAGAGACTGAGATGCCATGTCAGCGACATGTCGCTAATCCCAGAAAATGTGCTAAACAGGCCATGCCCATGAGAGATAAGAGTGTGTAAATGCAGGGGTAGACAGCTTTTTAATAAAACACTCGTGCAGAACAGAACTGGATACCCATAATGCCCTGCCTGTATGAGTCAGTTATTAGCCACAATGGTGTATTCAGTGTCTGTGAACTTCATCTGCATCAGGACACAACACTCTCTGTTCCCTGCACATGACCTAATGCATCATGGGTAATCTGTGCTGACTCCCCACTGTGGGCTCGTTTGCAGGTTTAGAATTAATGGATGAAAAGATTTAAAGAAAAATTTAAGTCTAAAATCCTTATCCTTCAAATCACACATTCTGTGCATGTGTGGCCATTTTCCTCCAGCTCTCCAGTGCAAGGCTGTAATGTGATCTGTTTCAGGAATGTGATGCTCCACCCCTCGCCTCCTTCATCTAGAGGAAGGGGGTGGAGCTAGAGGTCATCTCAAGGAGGGGGTGGGGTTTTAGAGAGGCAGGGGAGCTGTGTGTGTGTGTGTCGTGTGTGTGTGTGTGTGTGTGTGTGTGTGTGTGTGTGTGTGTGTGTGTGTGTGTGTGTGTGTGTGTGTCCATTCAGGATGGTCGTTAGTCTACCCAGGCCGTGTCATTAATCATGGTGCGAAGGCGAATCTCGGCTTTTTAAACGCGTGTCATTAATTTATTTACTGGTTTGCTCGGTTGAACCCCACACAGTGTTCATGTCCACATTAGTCTTTGTGTACGTGTGAGGGAGAGAGATCATGTACTGAGTCATCGTCACAGCGTATCCCCTTTAGGTTTTTAACTTTGTTCTTATTCCACAGTCAGTAAAACTATAACACCTTGCTGAGCCACGCCTGCTGCATGTGTGTGCATGCAGACTTCACACACTTCACATGGCTCCTTTAGCCACAGTAAACCTGTGTGTGGACTAAAAGTGCTTTGCAATGCAAATACACTTTCTTCATCTTCACTTCATTGGCAGGTTCC
Source organism: Hemibagrus guttatus (assembly GCA_033459395.1). Lineage (NCBI taxonomy): Eukaryota > Metazoa > Chordata > Actinopteri > Siluriformes > Bagridae > Hemibagrus > Hemibagrus guttatus. Next base: position 26,136,473 of record JAUCMX010000011.1, read on the forward strand.
CAAGCAACCTTGCATTTTACACATGAACACCGTTTTTTCCCCCTCTTACTGTGTGTGTGTGTGTGTGTGTGCCCCCTCTCTGGTCTGATGCAGACACATGCGGGCCATCAAAAAGTACATCCTGTACGCTCAGATCGGCGAAACCACAACAGTAGTGGTTGCATAGGAAGTGCTGCAATGTGTGTGTGCATGCACTTTTAGCCCACACGCTTGGTTGCTCTCTGTTTGTCCTTAAACAGCTCGATAAACTCCACCCTTCCTTTTCTAAAGTTTGAAAGTTGTGTGACATTGAAGCTCAAAGACAACACCGAGGAAGAGATTATAAAGACATGTGTGTTCTTTTATAGGGGAGAGAGAGAGAGAGAGGGGAGGAAGCAGAGAGGGCACAAACGAGAGCAGATGGAGTGAGAGGACATGCCGAGCAGAAGGAGGGAAAGGGGAGAGAGAGAGAGGGGACTGAGGGGGGAAAACAAACAGCAAGGGAATAAACTGAGAATGAGAGACAGACTAGAGGGAAGTAAAAGAGAGTGGAGGATAGGATAGAGGAAGGAGAAATAAAAGGAGAGTGGAGGGAGGAAGGAGGGATGAGAGGAACAAGTATAATCAGTGTGATCCTGTGAGTGTGGGCTCTGAGGAAGAGGAAGGAAGTGAACAGTCACAATGTACACACGCAGTCCTTCATTATCCAGTAGAAACCGTCTCTCTCCGTCCTGTCTCCTCTACTTTCATGTTGTGTGTGTGTGTGTGTGTGTGTGTGTGTGTGATACTAAAGGAAATGCCTGTGTTTCAGTCACATGAAGTTCCCACACCCTGTTGATTCCCCAGTGATAACGTTTGTGTGTGTGTGTGTGTGTGTGTGTGTGAGAGAGAGCGAGAGAGAGATCCTCAGTCTCCAGGTTTTATGTGGCTTATTTACAGGACTGAACCTGTTTCTCTCTCTCTCTCTCTCGCTCTCTCTCGCTCTCTCTCGCTCTGTGTGTGTACTGGGGATGGCGCCCGCAAAAGAGCTAAGGAGAGTAAACAATCCTGTGTGTGGAGGAGAGCAGCTGGTGTTCAGAGAGGTGTGTGTGTGTGTTTGGGGTGGTCCTGTTGAGGATGAGTCATCTCACAGTGACAGCAGGTGTCCCATTAACCCCCTGGCCGTGTGTGTGTGAGGTGTAATGTAATTGACATTGAGTTTGGGGGTTGTTGATGTCCAAGTCCACACAAACTCGTGTGTGTGTGTGTGAAGCACTCTGCTCTCTTCCGCATACACAAGCCTTAGACCTGCTTGTTTGGTCAGTGTCCCTACTTTTTCTTCTTTCCTGCACACTTGCTTTTGTTTTTAAACACCCCCCCCCCCATCTATCTTGCTCTGTGTTCATGTGTATGAAACTGAGAGCCACTGCACTGCTGCTGCAGGTGCTTGAGAGAGAGTTGGGGGGTGAGAGAGGGAGAGGGGAAAGCAGATGGCTTGAGCCAGTGGCGTCCAGCCAGAGGAACAGGTGCGGGTCATGTGACCGGCGGTTACCAGGGCGATGTGATTGCTCTTGGCGTGCGAATGAAAGGAGCAAGGGGCCGAAGCACAAACGAGTGCAGAGTGAGAGGGAGCATGCAGGGCTCACTGTAATCTGTGGAACAGAAAGGGAAGAGGATCAGGAGTGTACACAAAACCACACACACACACACAAAAAAAAACCTCGGACTGCATAGTGAACACTGGGTTATGATCCATGTCTTGCTCACTCACTCACTCTTTCTGTAATTCTCTCACTTGTTCTCTCTCTTGTTCTCTCACTCTCTCTCTCACTTCTCTCTCTCCGTAAAGCAGTAAGAAGGCAGACACTGAGAGCAGTACTAAGAAGGAAGGAAAGAGGAAGAGGGACTCATCGATCACCTCGGATACAGAGAAAACCCCGCCCCCTTCTCCAGAGGAGGAGGATGATGATGGGGTCCAGGTACACACCTGTTACTAACATTTACCTGTACACTGGAAGCTCCTTGTTATGATAAACACCAGCAACAAACCATCACTGCTGTTACAGAGCAGGAAGTCATGTCCATTCTAATCACTTCTAAAAGCTAAATCATACAGTGCAGTGCATGCTGGGTATTGTCATGGCAGAGCGCTGAGTAACAAACAACTGGGACTACTCGTTGATTTACTCACACTCAGCCCAGACAGCGAGTGTGTGTGAGAGAGAGTGAGAGACACAGTGTGGTGGTGTTAGTGACCCCCTGTGCTCACTCCTGCACTTTCAGTTTGGTCCATTTGCTGTCTTCTGACTGACCTGCATTCTGATTGGACAATAGTTAGGGATAAGATGGTGCCAACATGCTTGTCACACAGGGTTAGTATGCAGCAAGGGGTCAGGTCTTATTACCGATTGTCCCAGGCGGATGGACAGGTCAAAAAATTGCCGAGTGATTTCTGTAGAGATAAAAAAGCACACACACAGGGTTAGACACTGCTGAATTTATCAGAACAAAATCACTACTGGACAAATAGAGCCTTCACTTCCACTGTTAATGTGTGTGTGTGTGTGTGTGTGTGTGTGTGTGTGTGTGGCAGAAGAGGCGTTCGAGTCGACAGGTGAAGAGAAAGCGCTACACTGAAGATCTGGAGTTCAGGATCTCTGATGATGATGATGATGAAGATTCTGCAGGACCTAAATCTCCTTCTACCACATCTGAACAAACTGTGTGTTTCTCACACACACACACACACACACACACACACAATCACTGTACTGTTTGAGTGTGTGAGTGCAACATGCTGCTGCTAAAAGGTTTTTCATTCTTGTGTGTGTTAGGAGGTGCCTGATGCTGAAGGTCCTGTAGTAGAGAAGATCATGGGACTACGTAAAGTGAAGAAACAGGTGAGTGAGATGTGTAGCTCTAAGTTTCTAAATGTACTAGAAAGTGGTACTGAATGTGAGGCCTGTCATGTGAAATGACACACACCCCCATACACCCCTCTGTTCAGCCCTATCAGACTATACAGTAACCTAAAACACTTTAGATTAATCTCGATTCTGCAGCAGTGTTTAATCTGGTTGCCTCAGTCTGACCGCTCAGCTCACTGAGTTGTAGTGTTAATTGGGCAGTGTCCATCAAATTTGCCTGGTGGAAAAGGGTGCTATTTTTTCACACTACTTGTATTGTCCTCTTCTTGATATTTCCTGGTGTTTAGGTCACTTCAGATAAAATCCTCTGCTAAATGGATGATTGTAAATGTAATCTTCCTCTCTTTCACACAGAGTGTGAGTCGTGCAGTAATAGTAAGAGTAGTGAGGCACGTGTGTGGTTCTCAGTAGCGTGGCTGTGAATGGGTTCCCTCCCGGGGAAATGGCAGGTTCTGGTGTCTGAAGTGGAGCTGTGGTTTTGGCAGGAGGCCAGGCGTGGGTCAGCTCCCTGTGTGTGGTGCAGTGGGATGAACTGATTCATGACTCATGACTCACTACTATTCACCCATACACCCCCCCCCCCCCCCCCCCCGTGGGCTCACACTCACTCTTTCCTCCTGTCTTTCTCTCTGCTGTTGTCTGTGGGGGAGGGGAAACATGTGCATGCCAGAAAAGCAGAACTTGTTCACGTGTTGTTGGAGGAAAACGTGCTGCGTGATAAACACATGGCTGCTGCTGAATTTTTTTTTTCTTTTTTTTTTTTTTTTCTCTCTTTTCCCCCAGCGGTGATTTGTAGCTCTGTTGAACTGAAAGTGGAAAGTTAAGCAAATGCTGAGCACCCCAAGCACATTACAGCCTAATCACTCTCTCTCCTCTCTCTCTCCTCTCTCTCTCTCTCTGCGCTCTCTCTCTCTCTCTCTCTCTCTCTCTCGCTCTCTCGCTCTCTCGCTCTCTCTCTCTCTCCTCTCTCTCTCTCTCTCTCTCTCTCGCGCTCTCTCTCTCTCTCTCTCTCTCTCTCTCGCTCTCTCTCTCCTCTCTCTCTCTCTCTCTCTCGCTCTCTCTCTGTGTGTGTGTTCACAGCTGGAGTCGGGACAGGAAGTGGAAATCGAGGAATTTTATGTCAAGTTCAAGAGTTTGTGAGTGTCACTGTACTGATGTCTCCTTCCTGCAACATTACTCCGATATTTTACTGCTGCTTTAAAACCATCAGGAGTCAGTCATGGGATCTGTGGGATCAGCCATGATATCATTTATAATTAAATAATTACTTGTATATATTTAATTATAAATATTTATACAAATGTTTTTATGTATAGAGAAAGTTTATTAGTTATTTTTGTTATAGTTTTAAGGTGTTAGTTGATTTATTGTAATTATGTAGTGTTGTGTATATAAAATGTGTATTTATGTAGATATGTGGTCACAATTATCCAGGTTATTTTTGATAAAATCATTTTCTTTTTTTTGTCATTTTATGTTGATCATTTTGTAACAACATAATTCCACCATTTTTTGTCTCTTTCTTTGCGGATTTATTTTTAATTACACACCTCAATACATGTTCATAATATTTGTGCCCGATTTATTTAATAAGAGCTTTTGTGTGTGTGTAGCTCGTACCTGCACTGTCGCTGGGCTGATCTAGAGGAGCTGGAGAAGGACAAGAGAATCCACCAGAAAGTCAAGCGCTTTAAAGCCAAACAGGCACATAACAACTTCCTCACCGAGGTCAGTGAACTCCATTTCCTGCTGTACCGCCATTTTGTTTTTCCCTCCCCAGGATTTTATCCCAGTTTTACGCCTGGCGCTGATGATGGAGGCTGTGTGAGGAGTTTATGATGCCTCATGTGAAGGCAGTAAAATGGCACACTTTATGAGCCTTTAGATTCTTCACATTAAAGGACTCGGTTTGGGCTGAAATCAAATGTCCACGGTGTCTGTCCGAGTTAGCCGCCCACCTGGAAGTTATCTGCTTACGTTATTAGTTAGCCATGTTATCCGTGTAGCATGCCTGCTAGCCTTGTAGCTGTAGTGCTATAGGAGTCACATTGCCTTGGCTGAGTTTAATGTTTGGTGCCAGGGGCGTGTGTGCTTTTTGATAGGGGTGGTGTTCTGTAGAAGACTCAGGGTTTACAGCTCTGTCTTCCAGATTCAGCCACATTAACACACACGAGAGGGAGAGCAGTGAAGGTGTTGACGATATTAACATTAAACTAAAGAAATCATATGATAAATCCAACCTGTCTGTTTTTAATTTGTCATTGTGTGACCTTACTGCAGCCTCAACTGCTAACTGTTTTATTCATTATAATTGTGTTTTTTTGTGTGTTTTGTTTTTAACATTCTGCCAGTCGTAACATGATACATTTCTGTTGTGTTTCTCAGATGGATGATGAGCCGTTTAACCCGGATTACGTGGAGGTGGATCGAGTTCTGGATGTGTCTGAGAATACAGATGAAAATGGAGAGGTGTGTACACATGCTGTTTATTTTTCCTTCTGTAATGATTGGAGTGTAAAGCCACTTTAAAACTAACCCTAATTGTGTGTGTGTGTGTAGCCAGTGAGTCTGTACCTGGTGAAGTGGTGTTCCCTGCCATATGAAGACAGCACGTGGGAGCTGAAGGCCGACATTGACGCCGGGAAGATTGAGGAGTTCGAGCGAGTGATGAGTCGTGAGCCTCAGCTGAAACGTGTGGTGAGACGGCCGTCTGTCTGCTCTCTCTTTCTGCCTTTATTTTCTTTTATTTCCCTCTAGCTGAATGAGTGTTGAGCGAAAGGGAAAAGTGCCACGTTCCTGTGGTTCGGGAGAAACCACTGAGTGTAATTTGTTTTATTGGAAACAGGAGCGACCTCCGGCTAGCGACTGGCAGAAATCCGAGAGTTCCCGCGAATATAAAAACGACAACGCACTCAGGGAATACCAGCTAGAGGGAGTCAACTGGCTCCTGTTCAACTGGTACAACACGTATGTATACAATTACACACACCACCTCACTGCTCTGTGTACATGCACTTCCTGTTTTCTTAACAAATGAAAGCATCATGATATCTCTGAATCACTGAGCTTAAACACACACACACACACACACGTGTTTCTAATCCTACAGTTATTCAGATGCAGCTGTATTAATCCTTTTAATAGTGTTCACGTAAACCTTTTCCTGTAAATAAACTCAGGACTGTTGAGCTGCTCGGAGATGTAGTGCTTAATTAACTGTAATCAGATAATCAGTACATTTAACTTCTAGATAGAATAGAATTATATTGATCATAGCTCAGTTCAAAACGTTTGTTTTTCACTACTTTAATTTACTTTACGGGGGGCACGGTGGCTTAGTGGTTAGCACGTTTGCCTCACACCTCCAGGGTTGGGGGTTCGATTCCCGTGTGTGTGTGTGTGGAGTTTGCATGTTCTCCCCGTGCCTCGGGGGTTTTCTCCGGGTACTCCGGTTTCCTCCCCCAGTCCAAAGACATGCATGGTAGGTTGATTGGCATCTCTAAATTGTCCGTAGTGTGTGATTGTGTGAGTGAATGAGAGTGTGTGTGTGCCCTGTGATGGGTTGGCACTCCGTCCAGGGTGTATCCTGCCTTGATGCCCAATGACGCCTGAGATAGGCACAGGCTCCCCGTGACCCGAGAATAGATCGGATAAGCGGTACACAATGAATGAATAATTTACTTTACTTGAATTCATGAACAATTGTTTTTAATTTGTATAAAAAAATTTTTTTTCCTGCTTTTACTTTTTCCCCTTATTTTCTCAGTGACTTATTTTACACTACCTTCTTTTGTTCCTTTTGCTGTTTACTTATTTGCCTTACTTTGTCTTGTTGAGTGACTTATTTACATGTTAAGCTTCCCAGTAGTTGGAGGAGGTTGCAGGCAAATGACACACACACACACACACACACACACACACACACTTTCCATTTTGGTACTCCACTATCTGTAGCCATGTTTTGAGTTCCATTTGTTTTTCATCGTACATGTTCAGACGGAACTGTATCCTGGCGGATGAGATGGGTTTGGGTAAGACGGTGCAGTCTATCACATTCCTGTATGAGATCTACCTAAAGGGGATCCATGGGCCATTCCTGGTCATCGCTCCACTCTCCACCATTCCCAACTGGGAACGAGAGTTCCGAACATGGACTGAGCTGAATGTGGTGGTGTATCATGGCAGTCAGGCCAGTCGCAGAACCATCCAGGCCTATGAGATGAATTACAGAGACTCTCAGGTACCTGCTTAACCACTCACTCATACATGTAGCACTCTGACCGCTCCACTGAGTACCTCTGTACTGGAACTGATTGTTTATGTATAAGAGGTTTAATACTGATTAGGATTTTTCCTGCTCAGTAAGTTTTGCTTCATTTTTTTATTTCTCGTTTCATTATTAGTTATATAAGCTTAAAGTATTTTAAGTGTTTGTATTAAGAGATTTTTTCTGTATTTTAGTCCTGCATTTTGGGTGTAGTGGATTTGGTGATCATGCTCATGTCGTTGTGTGTGTGTGTGTGTGTGGTCAGGGTCGTGTGATAAAGGGAGCATATAAATTCCACGCCATCATCACAACGTTTGAGATGATCCTGACGGACTGTCCAGAGCTCCGCAGTGTCCCGTGGCGCTGTGTGATCATCGACGAGGCTCACAGGCTGAAGAACAGGAACTGTAAACTACTCGAGGGACTCAAGCTCATGGACATGGTGTGTGTTTTTACTGAAATAACACAAGATGCACTTCTAAAAGATTACAGATATTATGTCTTCTATTATTTCTGAAATATTTTCTGACATTTTTCAACACTTGTAGCTTTGTCAAAAGGTCTGTATTAAATACTGTAGTTATGTTTAATTATGATTTATTATGCAATATTTTACTCCTCCTGTCCGTCCCTACTGGTGACCTCGCCAATGACGTTTAAATTCAGATGTTCTGTATTATGTGTTGATTCATTAAAGTGTCAGATCTGTGCAATCATCTCACAGCTTTAGCTCTGTGCTTAGTTCCTGTGCTCCAGCTTTTGTCTTAGAAAAGGAGGAAAAGTCAAGGTTGTATTTTGTGTTTAGCTACAACATTCAGTACATTTTAAACGATAGAACAGGCCATGCCCTGACACTCTGAACTTTATGGTGTGAATGCAGGGCAGTAAAGGTATTTTTCTCTTCACCTCCTTCAGGAACACAAGGTTCTCCTAACAGGAACCCCACTACAAAACACTGTGGAAGAACTCTTCAGCCTTTTGAACTTCCTGGAGCCGGAGCGCTTTCCCTCAGAGTCCACCTTCATGCAGGAGTTTGGAGACCTCAAAACTGAAGAACAGGTACAATACACACACCTCGCACACATCTTTAGTTCTCTATAACACTGAGCAGTGCCAGGTGAAGTGAATAAGACTGAGTATCTCCTCATCATGGCACCTGTTAGTGGGTGGGATATATTAGGCAGCAAGTGAACATTTTGTCCTCAAAGTTGATGTGTTAGAAGCAGGAAAAATGGACAAGCGTAAGGATTTGCACAAGTTTGACGAAGGGCCAAATTGTGATGGCTAGACCACTGGATCAGAACATCTCCAAAACTGCAGCTCTTGTGGGGTGTTCCCCGTCTGCAGTGGTCAGTATCTATCAAAAGTGGTCCAAGGAAGGAACAGTGGTGACCCGGAGACAGGGTCATGGGCTGCCGAGGCTCACTGATGCACGTGGGGAGCGAAGGCTGGCCCGTGTGGTCCGATCCGACAGACGAGCTACTGTTGCTTGTTCTGATAGAAAGGGGTCAAAATACACAGTGCATCACATTTGTTGTGATTTGGCAGCAAAGTGTGGACCAACACAATATTAGGCAGGTGGTCACAATGTTATTCCTGATTGGTGTACACAATTACTATAGAATGGACGTGTCTTAATTTTTAAATTTTATTAAACCTGTCATTTGCAGCTGTACAAAGGCTGCTGTTATTTTAAGCAACACCAATCACAATACAGCATTTTGGAATAATGCATAGTTAAAGGTCCATTGGTACAAACCTGATGTGTGTAATACACTCTGTGTGCTTGCGCTCTCTCTCTCTCTCTCTCTCTCTCTCTCTCTCTCTCTCTCTCCCCTCTCCCCTCTCTCTCTCTCTCTCCCAGGTTCAAAAGCTACAGGGAATCCTCAAACCTATGATGCTGCGGAGACTGAAAGAGGATGTGGAAAAAAATTTGGCACCGAAAGAGGAGACCATCATCGAGGTGGAGCTCACCAACATCCAGAAGAAATACTACAGAGCCATCCTGGAGAAGAACTTCACTTTCCTGTCTAAGGGTGGAGGAGGAGGGGGCTCTAATGTCCCCAACCTGCTTAACACCATGATGGAGCTGCGCAAGTGCTGCAACCACCCCTACCTCATCAATGGTACACACCTGCACCACTCAACCTCATCAGTGAAACACACATTTATCTGATCACTATCTCTCCTGCTGTAATGTTTCCTGTACAAGTTTGTGTGTGTGTGTGTGTGTGTGTGTGTGTGTGTGTTATGGTCCATGTCATCTCGCACACTGAAACAGAAAACCCCTTCAAACTGTGGCCATTACTGAGATCATCCCTTCATGAAGTGTTTAATATAAAATAGTGACTTTAGTAATGCAGTAAATAAGCAGCACAAAACCCGGCGTAAAATTTTACTAGCACGTGACTAACATGTAAACTGAGCTGATGTCATATGATCACGTCTAACTGGCTAGAAAGTTGAGCTTAAGCTCTGTCTTTGTTGACCGAGAGCTGTGACACTGCAAAACTAGGAAGTAGTTTAAAATGATGGTATTTATTAGAGGCAAAATGTTAATATGAATGTTCTCACAATCGTTTTAATTGTTTACCAGTTTGTTGTGTCCTCATTTCCCCCTCTGTAGGAGCGGAGGAGAAGATCATGGAGGAGTTTAGGGAGAGCCACCCAGCTGATATGCCTGATTTTCATCTGCAATCCATGATCCAGGCAGCAGGGAAGCTGGTGCTCATCGATAAGCTCCTCCCTAAACTGAAGTCCGGCGGTCACCGTGTGCTCATCTTCTCCCAGATGGTGCGCTGCCTCGACATCCTCGAGGATTACCTCATCCAGAGACGGTGAGGATTTTAACACTGATTTAGTAACGTGTTGAGGTGTCGCACATTTTCCTCCAGTTGAAATCATCTCTTTATTCTCCACTCTGGGCTGTTTCTGTTTTATTGTAAAGTTAAAGAACCGTCAGGAAAATAACAAATGAGAGAAGTGGTCAACTTCCTGTTTAATCCCATCATGACCCCACTTTCAGTTTTCACTCTTCCATGTTAGAGAAGTTTATTTTATTCAGTTATTTATGTAGTGCTTTTACAGTAGACATTGTCACAGTGCAGCTCTGCAAAAATCTGGATATAGAGGTGGACCTCAAAGCCAGTAGTGAGGGGAAAAACTCCAAACTGAGTAACAGCAGATAATGTGATCATGAATCATTTCAGTTTAGAGGTGTAGGAGAGTAAAGACAGTGTTTACATGTTGAGAACAGATTGTAAATAAAAGGTCAGGCTTTAAGCTTATAGCAGCAGCTCATTCACATGCATCTACTCAGTCCAGGTGAGATGATGTGCTGAGAGAACACGGACACTCACATCCTTTATGGAAAGTGCAAGTCCCCTATAATGGAGTCTGTTTAAATGTCTGCAGTTGTTTAGCAGGTAGAGTGAAACAGATGTAGAGATGAACAGGAAGTGAAAGCACAGTGTGAACACATGGAGATGAGTAGTGGTGTAAATGTTAACCTTCTGTACCTGTTGCATTTCATCCTGTTCCAGAAGCATGTGTGTGTTTATCGTCCCTGTGTGTGTGTGTGTGTGTATACTTGCTGAAAACAGGTTTAAAACCTTCACTTGGTTTATGTTACAGTGGTGTGTGTGTGTGTGTGTGTGTGTGGAAGTGTGAGAATTAGACCGTTAGTTACTGAGACAAACTGTTCTAATTCAGGGTTAAACTACCCGTGTTCTATGTCCATGACTGAGTGAATAAAGAACTGATAACAGGTCAGGACACTCCTCCTTTACTCCTCTGTTTTAATGGAGTTTAATTCTGGAAACTGGTGAGTAAAATATTTTGTGCTGTGTGTATGTTGCAGGTATCCATATGAGCGTATCGATGGCCGAGTTAGAGGAAATCTGCGGCAGGCTGCTATCGATCGTTTTTCCCGTCCTGACTCGGACCGCTTCGTCTTCCTGCTGTGTACTCGGGCCGGAGGGCTGGGCATCAACCTGACCGCTGCCGACACCTGCATCATCTTTGACTCGGACTGGAACCCACAGAATGACCTGCAGGTGAGTTGACGTTCTCTCTCTCACTCACTTTTACTCTCTCTCTCGCGCTCACTCACACACTTACACACTTGCCAGCATGGGAAATACATTTATCCCACAAAAGGTCTTTTATCCCTCCTGCACTTCCAGCTGAGTGAGTGTGGGGAATGCGAGTGTTGCACAGCTCTTTCTCTCTCACTCTCTCACACACACACACACACACAGTACAGGGATAATAAAATAAACACAGTGTGCTTCAAAATAAACAAACAGGGTCAAATGTTCTGCTTTTATCATTTTTAATTTTGTTATATTACTGGAATAGAAGTTAATGCTTTAATGCTTTGTACTCCTCTTTACTGGACCAGAATGGATAGATGTTGAAATAATCATCCTCAGATATTTTCAGCAGATATGCTTGTTTTGATTTTGCTTCATTTCTTTTCTTTTGTGTGTCTGTTTTTCTTGTTTATCCTGCTAGTTATTGTTAGGTGTAGGAACAGTGGGCGGAGCTTATTTAACAGATGCCCATGCTGGTTCTATGACAGTGTTGGATACTGACCGTGGATCAGCAGTCCAGCATGGTTTGTTTGTGTGCATGACTTTATTTTAATTTTTTTTCTTCTTTAAGGCCCAGGCCCGATGCCATCGGATTGGTCAGAGTAAAGCAGTGAAGATTTACCGCCTGATCACCAGGAACTCCTACGAGAGGGAGATGTTTGACAAGGCCAGTCTGAAACTGGGTCTGGATAAAGCTGTGCTGCAGTCCATGAGTGGGAGAGAGAACGCTGCTAACGGGGTATGAACCGCTTATACACACTGCTGTTGGATCAGTGATTTATCTTATTAAACTCCGATGAAATGATGTTTAAATGTGTTTTGTTTCAGGTTCAGCAGCTGTCCAAGAAGGAGATTGAGGATCTGCTGCGCAAGGGAGCATACGGAGCTCTGATGGACGAGGAGGACGAGGGCTCCAAATTCTGTGAAGAGGACATTGACCAGATCTTACAGAGACGCACTCAGACCATCACCATTGAGTCCGAGGGCAAGGGCTCCACTTTCGCCAAGGTAACATCTCTCTCACTCACACACACACACTCCCACCTGTCTCTTAAGCATACATCTTTCATACACACATCTTAGGTGTATTATAGTGAATGGGCAGGGTCAGGCTCAGAGCTGTGTGATTTGGATAAACCTGGAGTTCAGTAACCTCTAATCTGTAACAGTGGCCAGTTTAGCTTACTTCAACTCATCACTCACTGTGTCTAAACAACTGACAGAACCCAAGTGCTATAAAATGTGTTTATTTATAAACTGTGCATAGTGAATTCTGTCAATATTTGAACATGTACATAAGAGAGAAACGCTTACAAAATGCATGAAATGTCCTTTTTTTTGTTCTGCAGGCCAGTTTTGTGTCGTCAGGGAACAGGACAGATATTTCCCTGGAGGACCCAGACTTCTGGCAGAAGTGGGCAAAGAAAGCCGAGCTGGACCTGGACGCCATTAATGGCAGGGTGAGTCTTACGCTCGCGCGCTCTTTCTCACACACACACACACACACACACACACCATTCAGTAAAGAAATACAGAGTGTATAAATCCACCTGCTGATGTCTGTGTTTTATTTCTGTATAATACCTGGTTGAAAATAGTTATGATTAATACAGAACTTTTTAAAGTGAAATAATGACACTGGACTTTTTGACTTGAAATCATGGAGATAAACAATAATCCTTAAATGTGCTGAATTTGAGTTTTTTCACTAAATAAAAAACAGCAGGTTGTGTTTAGTCTAGTGACTCCAGTCTGTGTGTAGAAGCAGTGTGATGTGGTGTATGGTATTTAGCAGGGTGTGTGTGTGTGTGTGTGTGTGTGTGTGTGTGAGAGAAACAGAGGTGATTCCTCTTCATTCGACCCAGCTTCTCCCCTCATCAGTACGAAATGTGAGCGTAATTAACGAGGCTCATTTCCCCTGAGGCTAACAGTGTGTGGAATGTAGCTGTAATTGGGCAAAGGCGAAATTGCTCCAAACTCAGCCATGGTAGGGTTTTTTCTCCCCCCTTTAATTACCCATGTTCTCTGTATTCCAGAGAACTGAGGCTCTAAAGGGAGCCAGAGAATTCTGTGTCCTAAATATGTTGAAATGGATGAAGGTGTACCAAGAGGAGTGTGAGTGTGGTAAAGGGTCAGAAGAGAAAGATGAGTGTTCTAATGAGCTGAAATGGTCAGATCTTGGTTTTAGTCACATGACGTGCACAGTACTTTGTTTATTCCTCATATCAGTATTTCATGATGAGTTTAGTGTTCTTGTGACGCACACATTAAGGTTGTTGTTGTTTTAAATGTACTCAGCACCACATGTGTCCTACTGGAAAGTTCTAGATGTTTGTCTTTTAGTTCACTTGATTCTTACTGTGTGTGTGTTTTGTCAGAACACACTGGTGATTGACACGCCGCGGGTGAGGAAACAGACCCGGCACTACAGCTCCATAAAGGAGGACGAGATGATGGAGTACTCAGAACTGGAGAGTGACTCCGAGGACAAACCGGTTCAGAAAGCTCGCCGGCCACAAGACCGGGCTCAGGGCTACCCCCGCAGCGAGTGTTTCAGGGTTGAGAAGAACCTGCTGGTTTATGGGTCAGTCTCTCACTCTCACTCACACACACACACACACACACACACACACACAGCATATGCGTCTGTCAGAGAATCTGCTGGTGGTTCTGTGCTGAAGTGACTGAGCAGCAGGATGTTGGGATGTGATCAGTGTGCATGTCTCATTTCCTCTGATGATGAGGTTTCTCTGTACAGTGTCTCTGTGCTCTTCACACTCTCCTGTCACAGTTAATTACACATCAGTCCTTGGTACTCAGCACTAATCACGCAGTGCCTGACCATCACCATCGTTACTGATGTTCTCTCCTCCACTTTTCATTTAGACGTGTCCACCTCTCATGGCTATGCTGCTAATTACACTGCTAACATTAAATAGTTAGCTACCACAAATCCTCTATAGTACTAGTTAATGATGCTAAACCTGGCGCCCTCATTAACACTTGTGTGTGGTTCTGTTTAGCTCTGTTTGTATTGTAGATGGTAGTCAGTGTGTCATGCAAGGTAGAGTCAGTGTCTCGAGTGTTGAGGGTGTCAGCTGCTCCTGAATGATCCTGAAGGTGAACTAATGCAAAAGAAACTGGACAGTCTGGGTTCTCGGTACAGAGTGGAGTGGAGGGTTCAGGGAACAGGACAGGACACCAGATTTCCACACACACGAGTGTAATAATCACACACAGTGTAATTCAAGAAACAACTTGATGAGCAGACGTGATGAACCCAGTCCTAGCACATTCATAACACACACTCATCACACACTACACACACACTTTCATAAGCTTACATTTTTCACATCAACATAAGAAACAGTAAAGGATTTCTCCACATCTGTATAGTTTTAGGCTATAATTATAGTGTGTGTGTGTGTGTGTGTGTGTGTGTGTGTGTGTGTGCTCTCCATATGTAGCTGGGGGCGGTGGAAGGATATCCTTTCTCACGGGCGCTTTAAACGTCCTCTGTACGAGCGAGATATTGAGATGATCTGCAGAGCGTTGCTGGCCTACTGCCTTCTCCACTACAGAGGAGATGAGAACATCAAGAGCTTCATCTGGGACTTGATCACTCCTACTGAGGACGGACAGAGCAAAACACTAACTAACCACTCAGGTATACACACACACACACACACACGGATGATGTCACTGATCTGAGTGAACATTTATTTATCACTTCCTCCAAACACACTGACAGTAACTGGAGTGTGTTTGGTCTGCTTTGTCATGTGTCATCAGAATAATTTGTGTGTGTGTGTATGCAGGTCTGTCTGCTCCTGTACCACGAGGACGGAAAGGGAAGAAGGGGAAGTTACCAGCGACTCAGACGAACATGCCTCAGGCTGATTGGTTGTCTGAGTGTAATCCAGATGTGCTGCTGCAGGAGGACAGCTACAAACGCCACCTCAAACACCACTGCAACAAGTACACTCTTACACACATGTACACACAGACAATATTACATTATTATTTACTCATCACTGTAAATACACAAAGCTATTTCCATCAGAAAACTGCTGCACCTGGTGCTCCACATGGGCTGAGAGCAAAGTTACTCTACAGACTGATGTAGTAATGCATGATGGCAGATTGTGACTCCATAACCATGAGAAAGACGGACACACCCCTGCCCACTCACCTGTAAAATCACCCCTGCCCACTCACCTGTACACTCACCCCTGCCCACTCACCTGTACACTCACCCCTGCCCACTCACCTGTACACTCACCCCTGCCCACTCACCCTGTACACTCACCTGCCCACTCACCCCCGTACACTCACCCCCGCCCACTCACCCCCGCCCCCCACCTCACCCCTGCCCACCCCCCCACCCCCTGCACACTCACCCCTGCCCACTCACCCCCGCCCCACTCACCCCCGCCCACTCACCTGTACACTCACCCCCGCCCACTCACCTGTACACTCACCCCCGCCCACTCACCTGTACACTCACCCCTGCCCACTCACCCCCGCCCACTCACCTGTAACCCCCCTCCCCCCACCCCGCCCACTCACCTGTACACTCACCCCCGCCCACTCACCTGTACCCCCCTCCCCCCCCCCGCCCACTCACCTGTACACTCACCCCCGCCCACTCACCTGTACACTCACCCCCGCCCACTCACCTGCCCACTCACCCCCGCCCACTCACCTGTACACTCACCCCTGCCCACTCACCCCCGCCCACTCACCTGTACACTCACCCCTGCCCACTCACCCCCGCCCACTCACCTGTACACTCACCCCCGCCCACTCACCTGTACACTCACCTGCCCACTCACCTGTACACTCACCCTGCCCACTCACCCCCCGCCCACTCACCTGTTACACTAACCCCCCGCCCACTCACCTGTACACTCACCCCTGCCCACTCACCCCCGCCCACTCACCTGTACACTCACCCCCCGCCCACTCCCACCCCCGCCCACTCACCCCCGTACACTCACCCCCGCCCACTCACCCCCTGCCCACTCACCTGTACACTCACCCCCGCCCACTCACCCCCGCCCACTCACCTGTACACTCACCCCTGCCCACTCACCCCCGCCCACTCACCTGTACACTCACCCCTGCCCACTCACCTGTACACTCACCCCCACCCACTCACCCCCGCCCACTCACCCCCGCCCACTCACCTGCACCCCTCACCCCCGCCCACTCACCTGCCCACTCACCCCCGCCCACTCACCCCGTACCCCTCACCCTGCCACTCACCCCCGCCCACTCACCTGTACACTCACCCCCCGGGCCCAACTCAGTGTGGGGGGACACTCAGGCCTTGCGGGGCCCACTCAGGGGTAGTGTACAAATCAGGGGAGTGCGGTGACTCAGGTGAGTGCCCAGGTTCATGAGTGTACAAATCACCCCTGCGGTGACTCACCCCCGCCCAGGATCACCCCCGCACTACTCACTGTGGGAACCCCTCAGCCCCTGTACACCTCACACCCCTCCCACTCCCCCCGCCCGCCCCTGGGCACTCACCCCTGCCCACCCCCCCGCCCCTCACCGGTCACTCTCTCCCGCCCCGCACCCCCGCCCACTCACGTCACTCACCCCTGCCCGCTCCCCCTGCCCACTCATCGGTCACTCTCCCCGCCCCGCACCGTCCCACCCCCACCCACTCACCTGCCACTCACCCCCGCCCCTCACGGTGCACACTCTCCCCCGCCCACTCGTCCCCCCCCCCCCGTTTCCCACTTTCTGTTTTTACTTTTTCCTCTGCCCACTCACTCCCCGCCCCACTTTTTACCTGTCTCTTCCTCCCCCGCCCACTCACCTGTACACTCACCTGTACACTCACCCCGCCCACTCACCTGTACACAGTGTAGGAGCAGTGAAGTATAAAGCAGTCGGCACATGCTAATCTGCACACTTTAAACTGTGTGGCACTGAAATGCAGGAGTTCTATAAAATGTCTAGTCTGGTTCTGTTCAGTCTGGTTCTGTAGAGTTCTGTATGGTATGCCAAAGTGTGAGGAAGAATAATGAGCAGCAGTAAGCTTAGTGTTCTAAGATCTTAGAGAGGTCAGTAATTCATACTGCTATTCATTTATCCTTCCACACTCTGCACATTATTCATTCATTCTCTCTCTCTCTCTCTCTCTCTCTCTCTCTCTCTCTCTCTGTCCATCACCTGCTGTTTGCTTTTGTGTTTTCTTAAAGCCTCTCTGGTTTCATTTGATAAATAATTTCTGTGGCCAAGCTGCCTTTGTTGGGGCTCACCATGGGGTCTCTCGCGCTCTCTCGCTCTCGCTCTCGCTCTCTCTCTCACACCCCCCCCCCCCCGCTTGCCCTCTCGGTGTGTGTCTCTCTCTCTCTCTCTCTCTCTCTCTCTCTCTCTCTCTCTCTCTCTCTCTCTCTCCCTCCCCCACTTGCCCTCTCGGTGTCTCTCTCTCTGTCTCTCTCTCTGGCTCTCTTGCTTGAGCCCTCGGTCGCTCTCTCCCGCCCTCTCGGTCGCTCTCTCCCGCCCGCCCGCCCGCCCTCTCGGTCGCTCTCTCCCGCCCGCCCGCCCGCCCTCTCGGTCGCTCTCTCCCGCCCGCCCTCTCGGTCGCTCTCTCCTGCCCGCACCGCCCGCCCGCCCTTTCTTGGACGGTCGTGAGTGTACAGGTGAGTGGGCAGGGGTGATTTTACAGGTGAGTGGGCAGGGTGTGTCCGTCTTTCTCATGGTTATGGAGTCACAATCTGCCATCATGCATTACTACATCAGTCTGTAGAGTAACTTTGCTCTCAGCCCATGTGGAGCACCAGGTGCAGCAGTTTCCCTCTCTCCCGCCCGCCCGCCCGCCCTCTCGGTCGCTCTCTCCCGCCCGCCCGCCCGCCCCTCTCGGTCGCTCTCTCCCGCCCGCCCGCCCGCCCTCTCGGTCGCTCTCTCCCGCCCGCCCCCCCGCCCTCTCGGTCGCTCTCTCCCGCCCGCCCGCCCGCCCTCTCGGTCGCTCTCTCCCGCCCGCCCGCCCGCCCTCTCGGTCGCTCTCTCTCGCCCGCCCTCTCGGTCCCCCCCCCCCCCTGTTTTTCTCTGTCTATTTTTCTGTTTCTCTTTCTCCTCTGTCCCTCTCTCTGTTTTTCCCTCTGTCTGTCTCTCTCTGTTTTCCCTTTTTCTCTGTCTCTTTCCCTCACCTCCTGTGCCTTTTCTCTCATTCTGTCTCTTGCTCCTTCTCAGTCTCACTCTCTCTCCTCACTTTGTCTTGCTCTGCCGTGCAGTAGTTCAGGAACTGTTCCAAATGGATAAGCCTGAAGTGCACAGAGCTCTAGCCATCTGCTCAGCGCTCCACTCAGACTTCCCTCTGTCCTTTAGAGACATCCTGTTCACACCTCACTACATCCCTAAAAACAGGAAGTGAGACTGTGATGTCAGGGGAGTGAGGCTGTGTGTTGGACTGTAGTGAGTTAATGGGAGTAGTGGAGTAAGATACCCAGGCAGATAGGGTTGTGTTTGGGTGAGGATGGGGGTAACACAGGGATGAGATGTAGATATAGATGAAGTTTATAAGAGGAGAAAGGGCTGAAGGCAGTGAGATGTGTGAATTTAATGGAGAGCGAGAGAGAAGAGAGACAGGAGAGAGAGAAGAGAAACAGATGCATGGCAGGTGGAGGCTGGGCATGAAAGGGCAAATGAGTGTGGGATGGAGGAAGGAAAGATGGAGGGATGGCAGACTGTGCAGTGGTGTGGTGCAGGCCAGGTGCCAGGCAGGCAGACCTGTTGGAGACACACACACACACACACACACACACAGAGGTGATTATGGTGTGCCATCTGTCAGACTGTGGCTTGGCTAATCAGGCCTGGCAGTATGATGGATGAGCTCTGGCACATTCACACAAACTCGCTCACTCTTTCATCTCTCCCTTCTGCTCCCTTGCTCTCTGTCTCTTTCAAATTTCTTCTTTCCTTTCTCCAGCTGTCTCTTTCCTTCCTACCTCTTTTCTATCTTGTGTATGTTTCATTCATTCTGTCTGTATCAATCAGTCAATTCATCAGTTGTTCTAGCTATATGAAAATTTGAATAAATAAAATCTAACAGTTATGTTAAATCATCCCTTCTTCTTCGGTTTCTTCTCCTCTCCACTCGTTCTCACTTGTTCAGTTATTGTTGTTCCCTCCCTTGTTTCTCTGACAGAGTGTTACTGCGGGTGCGAATGCTCTACTATCTGAGACAGGAAGTGATTGGGGACCTGGCAGACCGCATCCTGGAGGGAGCTGATTCCAGGTTGGCCTCTCTTTCTCTCCCCCCTCCCTCTCCCTCTCTCTCTCCCTCCCCCTCTCCCTGTCTGAACCAGATGTGCATGCATGGATAATGTGTAGATGTGCCCATCATTCTGATGCTCTCCACAGCTTCACTGCACCTCCAGTTGAGCTCTGTGTGTGTGTATGCAATGAAGGTAGATTAAATGGAGTTTAAATAAGTTCAGTGAACTGTGTTGAGGTCATTTCATGGCTGTTTGTGATTGGTTTGCACTCTTGATGATGTCATTTCATCATTAATAGCATATGAAGTGGAGTGTTGATAACCTTGTTTTTTTCTCAAACACATTTGTGTTTAAATTACTCACTGCTCCTCCTCACTGTTCACTTTCTGTTTGCCTTTCTTTATTTTTAATCTGATTGTTTCATGATTATTTTTTACTACTTTGTTTTCCTTCCCTTACTCCTACTTCCTGTTTGTGTGGATATGTTTAATGTCACTGTTTATTTGGTTTTATTAATTTCTCATTTCCGTGTGTGTGTGCGCGAACAGTGAGCTGGATATCTGGATCCCACATCCGCTCCATGCTGAAGTTCCCACTGATTGGTGGGATGTGGAGGCTGATAAATCTCTCCTCATCGGGGTGTTTAAACACGGTAAGCCCCGCCTACTTACCTAGTGCTCATTGGCGTTCCCATGGGGACAGTGTTGGAGGTCGAATGAGCCCTAATGGCCTATGTGCAGTGTGACCCATCGTAATCTACTCAGGAAACTGATTTATGATTCATTTCACACACACACACACACACAAAACAGAACCTGCTGTCTTTAAATACTAATTATATGTAAATAAACTCAAAATTCATTTTAATCATCACTTTATTAGTTAGTTGTGTGCACTGTAGGTGTGTTCAGGAACAGCAGCTGTCTCTCTGCACCTCTGATGTAATTGTGTCTCCCTCTCTCTGGTAAAGAGGATGAATGAATGATGGAGTGAACAGATGACGGTCCAAAACTAGGCACAGACAGTGAGGTGGATCCCCACTGCACAGTTAATGCTATTAAACACCTTTTTATTCCGTAACTGCTCCTCTCACTGACACCATTCATATGAATGAGTCTTCTCCTTCTAATATTCGCTCTGTCCCACCCCCCCAAACACACATGCACCGTGGATGATCTTAATCATAATCTCAATTCCTCAGGAGGGGTTTAGTCTCAGAGAGAGACAGCTGGAAATGGGCTATAAAAAGATGCTCATGATCACAGTTTGGCTGTGTGGCAGCAGCAGTTAGGAGTGGTGTGTAAACATAAATCTTAATTGAATTGTGATGGCGGGGCGGGGCCTGGGGGCGGGGTTATTACTGAGCAGGGGGGGGGGGCAGCTCTCGGGTGAAGTGGTTCTCCATCTCCCCTACCGTGCACACCGAGATCCGCCATTTCACATCTCTTCTGCATGGATGCTTTCAGCACACAGCTCGAGTGTGTCCTGTTTCTGTCCTGCCAAGTCAGGCCTCTGATTTATTCCAACATGATTATCTCTGGAGTTTTGATTTTCTTTAGAAGCGTGGTTGTGCATCTTCTTCCACAGAGCTTCATTTTCATGTGTCTGGTTTAATGTTCGCTTTAACGAGTTCATTCACAAATCTCTTCAAGTATAATCTTCCTTTAATCCTTAAAATGTTAAACCTTTAGCATCTAAAGCACTAAATAAATCTGTATAAAATAAACACCTCTCCTGAATAAAGCTTGACCATACTCCACTCATAGTTAAGTTATCAGGATTTTTGCTTTTCACAGATGAATCTGAATATTCTTCATATCAACCAAATAAGCTGAGGACACACACACACACACACAGTGAGATGGTTGTTATAGTTATACTTGTGATGTGATGAAGGTGGTGTTTGTTGTGTTGCAGGTTATGAGAAGTATAACTCGATGCGAGCCGACCCGGCACTGTGTTTTCTGGAGCGAGTGGGAATGCCGGATGCCAAAGCCATTGCCGCTGAGCAGAGGGGAGCGGACATGGTGGCAGATGGGTAATGCTGGACCCCAGTCTTACACACAGCAAGAGAGACACCTGTCTGTCTCTCTCTCTCTCTCTCTCTCTCTCTCTCTCTCTCTCTCTCTCTCTCTGTGTGTTTGTGTTCTGTATTAAATCTGGTGTTAGTATAATTAATCTACCTTGTTTACATTTGCACTCCTAACCCTAAGCGTGATCACACTGGCTGCATATAATACATATTGTGACATGCATATGCAGCTCAAAAAAAGAAAAACATTTCATCAATCTGCATTTCTCTTGGAATGACTGGATGATTAGTGTCCTGAGTTTGGAGTGTAGAGTGCTGTTCTAACCCTCACCACCGTCTCTCTCTCTCTCTCTCTCTCTCTCTCTCTCTCTCTCTCTCTCTCTCTCTCTCTCTCTCTCTCCTTACAGTGAGGATGAGGATCCAGAGTATAAACCACTGCGTATGCCCTTCAAAGATGATCTGGATGTGAGTTAAACACAATGTGCCCTGTCGTGGTTTGTTTTTTGGATGGTTTGTTGCTGGTTTACTAACTGTCCATTTTTATTCTTTTATTTAAGGATTTCACCAACTCTCCTCTAGATGACAAAGAGGATGTGATGGATGTAGAGAGTGCAGAAGGTAGGTTCATTTTCGTGCTGCTGTTTTGTTGGAACAGACTCAGATTGAGTTTAATCTCCACTGCACTGGAATCTGAGCGCGGTCAACACATCACCAAGACAAAAGGGTTATATTCATGTAAAGTTTAGATGTTTTAACTTACAAAACAAAACTCTAAGAAAATGACTCTCTCATGGAGAGGAGAAGATGCTGGACTGAACTGTGGTGCATGTTAAACATGAGCTTTAAGGAAAATGTTAGACTGAACTGTCTTTTTTAAATCGCAATAAATCTGTAAATCTTATTAAACTTTCTCCTCCCTCTTGTCATTTTTAAGCCCCTAGGGTCAGTGAGGTGAACGGGGGTAAAGCTGGGAACCTGTACTGGCCTGCAGCTTCGGCTCTCACCGCACGTCTCCGTCGCCTCATTACTGCGTACCAGCGCTGCCACAAGAGACAGGAGACACTGATTAAACCAGACGGACGCAGACGGCGGCGTCACCGTGACGACCACCTCCTCGCCATGGCGACTGAGGGTGGGGTTTACAGTCTGGAGCCCAACCGGGTGGCTGCAACGTCATATCTGACTGAAGGAGCTTCGTTTGTTAAAACCTCGCCGTTCCTGCACGAGAGTGCCGCCCTGTTGGCCGACGGTGCTGCTTTCTTCAAAGAGAGACGCCAGAGGTGAGGCCTTTTAAATGCAGAAGCTTGGGTAAAGGCTTGAGCAGAATTTATTCGTAAACACAGGAACCGACCTGATTGTAAAACATCTTAATCCTAACCTGCTCTTTATTTTCTTCTCTCACTATCTCTCTCCCTCCTGTCCTCCAGATGGACAAGGCGTGAAGAGGCAGATTTTTACCGTGTGGTTTCTACATTTGGAGTTGTTTATGATGTCCAGACGCAGCGTTTTGACTGGTCCCAGTTCCGGGCCTTTGCTCGTCTCGATAAGAAGACTGATGAGAGTCTGGAGAAATATTACTATGCCTTCGTGGCCATGTGCAAGCGAGTGTGTCGAATGCAGGTCAAAGACTCAGGTACGACTGTTCCTCTTTTCTCAACTCCTTAATGTTTTTTTTAAAAAGAGTTGTTGTTTAAGTAATGAATTTCTCACACACTTCTGATTTTAATTGTGAGATCACAATCTCATTTGAGCCTGAAATCTGACCAACAGTGACCAATAGCAAGTAAAAGCATGAATATGAGTGCAGTTCTGAACCTTCTTGAGAGATTTACATGAGTCTGTCCCTTGTGTCATGACATCGCCATTTTAAATTTCTGTTAGTTTATTATGTAATTAAAACCCAGCACTAGATTTACATGAGTTGACTAATGTTAAAAAAGCACACGGACTCAGACTCCGGTCACTCAACAGTTTACAGGCCAGTCCATAGATGACTTTTTTTTCTTTTTTTCCTGCTCTCTGATTAAGTTCCTGTTTCAGAGTCAGTCAGAAAAATGCTATGTGATGCTAAGGGTGAAGAGTAACACGTTACCTATTTCCCAGCAGAGCTCGCCGACCCAACTCTGATCATCGACCCGATCACGGAGGAGCGAGCCTCCCGGACCCTGTACCGTATTGAGTTACTGCGGCAGATCAGGGAGCAGGTTTTGCCCCACCCCAAGCTAGAGGAGAGACTCCGCCTGTGTCAGCCTAGCCCCGACCTCCCAGCCTGGTGGGAGGCGGGAAAACACGACCGGGACCTTCTTCAAGGAGCCGCCAAGCACGGAGTGAGTCGCACAGACTACCACATCCAGAACGACCCCGAGCTCGGCTTCCTGCAGGCTCAACGCAAGTTCGTCCAGAGCCGAGGATCCGAGACGGCCCTGACCTCAAACCCTCTCGCCGCCGTGGATCTGATTAAAGATGAGGAGCTGAAGGACGAGCTCAAATGCGACACTGTGGAGAAAGCAGACATCGAGGAAGTGAAAGAGGAGAAAGTAGAGGCTGCTTCACCTGTACAGGATGTGAAGACTGAAGAGGAAGAGAAGATGGAGAATGAAAATGAACTGAAGAGCGAAGAAAATCAGAGCGTTCCTCAGTTGACCAAAGAGGAGACTGTCACAAAGTCTGAGGACATGCCCATACTTTCTACTACTGATGGCAAAGACACAAACATAGAGGAGCAGGAGAACCCAACAGGTTCAGAGAACCACAACCCCAACACTGAGGAGGAGGAAGAGGAGGAGGAGAAGATGGATGAAGATGACAAATCGGAGAAATCCTCACAGGCTGAAGGTAAACAGACAACATGAGTAATCTCTTTATCCAGATTAGAGCATGAGTTCACATGTAATTAACTTTACTTTTAATATAAATTATAAATAAAAAGATGAATACTGAAAGGTGTTTTCATACATGTATCCTAAATATGCTAGTGTCTGAGATGTTTAGATTAGACTCAGACATGTTGAACTTTCTGTCATTTATATTTTTGTCTCCATTAGCCGGAGCGTCCTCAGACAGGAAGAACTTTGACGAAGAGAGTAACGCCTCCATGAGCACAGCACGAGACGATACACGGGATTATTTTGGCATGGACGATGTGGAGCCCTCCGTGTCTCAGACTTTTGGTGAACGAGCTACTTTCTCCTTCTGGCCGAAGGTAAAAAGTACAAGATACACATTTACTCCACAGTTCTTAATTTTATTATACACGTGAAAACCTGTGGTGTTTACAGTTTGAAAGACTGACTGAATCAATTTTTCCATCAAGCTCTATCTCATTGTAAATGTGTACGCACACACACACACACACACACACACACACACTCTTGCTGGTTGTGTATTGCAGGACCGGGTGATGATCAATCGACTGGACAGCATCTGTGAGGCGATCATCAAGGGCAAGTGGCCATCCAATAGGAGGCAGTTCTTTGACTTGCCGGGCCTGTTGCCTGGATATAGTGCCATGGCAACGGACAGCCCCATACCCAGGAGGAACATGGGAGACTTCTCCATGATGAATCAGAGCAGTTACAGTGGGAGTGATGACATCACCTTGTCACCTCAGGTCAATAAGGCAAGTCTCTCTCTCTCTCTCACTCACTCACTCACTCTCTCTCTCTCACACACACACACACACACACACACACACACACACACACACACACACACACACACACAGTTGTCAACCCATCACTTCCTCCAGGTTGCACTATCTCCATCTGTCCTCCAAAACCCAGAATGCTGCTGTTCCAATTTAGCAACGTTATTTTAAATGTTCTTACAAGTCTGGTTTCTGCTGATCCTTAAAATTACTTGAAACATGTTATAATTGAAACTACAATGAATTCAGAAATGACTCGGAGTTACTCAGCGGTCACTCATGTCCTGGGTAGTGTATGGTTCCCGTTGTGACTCTGTACTAGACAGTTAGAAATTATTTATAATCCCACGCTCCGGTGTCACCCAGATGATGAGTTCCATTTAGAGTTTGTCTTCTTGGAGTTTTTCCTCACCACTGATGCCTCTGGCTTGTGCATTAGGAACAAATTTATAAATATAAAATTTCTGTCCACACTGTGCACCATAAAGACTGGCTCAGAAGGCAGGTAGTTGGAGCTGAGAGTCTGTGGCAAGGCTGGGGCTAGAGCTAAATCCCAGGCTGGAACAAAGTACACAGACGTTTACGGTGCAGAACAATCGGCTGCTAAAATAAAAATTCAGGTGTCATTTAAAAGAGCTTTATCAGGCAGGTATATGATATTTATACAACTGATATATTCCCTGTTTCTGGCTCCTCGAAGGTCATTTTGTTTGAGATCTGTTGTTTATCCTGAGTGTGTGTGTGTACAGGAAGAGGCTCTGAGTCTGTCTGTTCCCCGTCAGCGGAGACGCAGAAGAAGGAAAGTGGAGATCGAGGCCGAACGAGCCGCAAAGCGCCGTAATCTGATGGAGATGGTCGCACAGCTCCGCGAGTCTCATGCCACAGAGAGCCAGACCCAAGCTATGGATCTCACTAAAGCTCTACACGGCCTGGCTCCTTCCACTTCCTCTTCCTCTTCAGCGTTCCCCAGCGCCGTGGCTTCCCCGATGGAGCTGCTGCACGCGGCCGGAGCTTCTAGAGCCAACGGAGTGATGCTGGAGGCTGAAATTCCCACACGGAGGAGGAGAGGACGCAGGAAAAACGTCGAGGGCCTTGAGCTACTCTTCATGGGCAATAAGGGTTCAAAGCTCAACACGGTACATCACAGTTCCTTCAACAAGCCTGATTTTTATGATTGATTTAATGCTACTGCTGCACTGTTAATCCTGACTAGCATGTACTAGCATGCTCAGAGTCTCTTTATTTTTGTGTTCCGAGAGCCTGAGATACAGGTTTTAACTTGTTTGTTTTCTTTGGTCTTTACAGGAAGATTCAAATGGGACCAAAGGTTTTGCAGACGGAGCACACGTGCTGCCACAAGCACAGACGCACATTCCAGCTCCTGCACAGAAAGAGGAGGGTGACCATCTTAAAGGAGAGGATGGGGCCAGCACCAAGGACCTGCAGGAGTGGCTTAGACAACATCCCACCTACACCATGGACGTGCCTGGATACATACCAGTGAGTGTTAAATATTTCTTTAGGTTTCTGCCCCCGTGTAACACATCGCTTCACTCTGCTCTCAGAGCTGTACCACTCTTTATATTAAAGAGACCAGTATGCAGTCACTACTTTACTCCAAACTGCAGAAATGTAAAGGCATGTAAACATGTTGCCTGTGTCTCTCCTCTAAAGGTGTTTTGATTTGTGTGTTTTGTACAGAAGAGTGAGGAGCTTCTCCTCTCACAGCTGGGTAAACCCAAGCAGAAAAGGCATCGGTGTCGAAACCCAAACAAGATCGACATCAACACGCTGACCGGAGAGGAGAGAGTGCCTGTGGTCAATAAGCGGAATGGCCGAAAGGCAAGAAATATATATATATATATAAATCTATAAAATAACATCCTAAGAAATCACACTTGTTGCCCTAGATGTTTGCGTTGCCTCGTTCTCAGTCTAACGGTTATTGTCTTATCCTGCAGATGGGGGGTGCTATGGCTCCTCCCATGAAGGATCTGCCACGGTGGCTGGCTGAGAATCCAGAGTTCGCCATTGCTCCAGACTGGACAGACATAGTCAAACAGTCTGTAAGTTCAAGTGCTGATTAAAACTTCACTCTTTTCCCAACAGCTATTTCAAATCATCTCATCAGCTTTAAAAGGTCCTAAAGAATGGAGTGAGTAACTAAAGTTCTTTTGATTTTGCAGGGTTTCCTGCCCGAGTCCATGTTTGACCGCCTTCTGACCGGTCCAGTGGTCAGAGAAGAGGGGATCCGTCGCCGAGGACGAAGACCCAAATCTGAGATTGCTAAAGCAGCTGCAGCTCAAGCGTCTCTCTCGGCAGCTTCTTCAGCCTCTACCTCGGGCGTGAACCCCTTCCTGCTGAACGGCCTGTTTGGGGGAATGGACCTAAGCAGTCTGCAGAACCTACAGAACCTACAGAACCTGCAGCTCCTCATGGGCTTGTCTCCTTCTCTGGGTGCAGGAGCTGCAGATAACAAGACCTCCACCACCATGTTGCCCCTCATGCTGCCCGCCATGGGCGCCCTGCCCAATGTCTTTAGCCTCGGGGGCCTTTTCGGTGGCAACATGGCGGCGGCTGCAGCCGCTGCCGCTTCTAACTTGAACACAAACGCCACAGCCATGTCGGAGTCTGAGAAGACGAAGAAAGATGGAGAACCCAAGGAGGAAGGTGACGAGAAGAAGGAGGAAGCGGAGAAACCCACCGAGGCAGAGTTGAGCGACGCGAGTGCGGCCGCTGCAGCCACTGGTCTTTCCACCAGTACTCTGGCGTTTAACCCGTTCCTTCTCTCCACCATGGCTCCTGGACTTTTCTACCCCTCCATGTTCCTGCCCCCTGGATTGGGTGGTTTGGGACTACCTGGCTTTTCACCAGCAGCTCTCGCTGAGCTCCAGAATGCGATGAGTGGGGCTTTAGGAGCCACGGGAGAGGAGAAGGAGGCGAACAAGGAGACTGCACAGACCCCGGAGGCAGTAAAACCCAGCAGCACTCTGGAGAACAGCGACTCCGAGGAGGGTGAGAACAAAACGGATGATCTGACCGGAGTGGCCGAGGAACTGGACTCTATGGAGGCAGGAGAGGAAGAGGAGGAGGAGGAGGAGGAGGATGAGGAAGTTGTAGATGATGATGAGGACAAGAGTGATTGATTGAAGAGGCAAATCCACCTGACTTTCTGCCTTTTACCCCGAGGGCTTTTTAAAGAACAACTCTACTGATGTCCCAAACAGAATTTTTATGTAATTTTTGGTTTAGTTTTGTTGACAAGTAATCAATACCATGATGAGGGAACACAACAATGTCTCTGCAGGACTCCAGTGATGCATACACACACACACACACACACACACACACACACACACACACACACACACACACACACACACACAGGCTGTAGTGGACATGTTCTGGATGTGAGATGGGTTTTTGGCCTGTGGTGATGTGCTTTATAGAGGAGGTGATGACTGAAACATCTGGTATCCTGTTAGGAATGAGAAGGTTCCGATATTGCTTTGCTGCTTCTTTCTGTTAAATTTGTTTTTATTATTTTTTTCTCTTTCTACTGTTGATGATGTAAACAGTGAGTAGCATCTCAGTGAGGAACGTTCAGTGGCATACAGTTTTAAACAGCATTAATGATGAGCGACTCTCTCCAAGCTGCTGAAATCAGAAATGAAAAGAGA
The DNA here is from genome assembly GCA_033459395.1 of Hemibagrus guttatus. NCBI lineage: Eukaryota > Metazoa > Chordata > Actinopteri > Siluriformes > Bagridae > Hemibagrus > Hemibagrus guttatus. The sequence continues at coordinate 26,165,314 of JAUCMX010000011.1, forward strand.
ATGAAATGTGGATTTTGTCGTACTGTTCTGCTGAGGGATGAAGTTCTCACATATCAAAGCATACACTTGGACTGCTCGAGTCTCTCACACTGACAATCTATACGGGTGAGGAGACGCTCGGCCTGTGGAGACAGCAATAACCGAAGGCAGCTCCTGAATGTTCCACTTTACCAGAGTGTGTGTGAGGGGTTGGGATCTGTGTGGTGTGTGTATGTGTGTGAGTCAGCAGATAAAGGGGTGTATGAGTGTGTGTGTGTGGGGTGGGGTGGGGGGTGGGGTCAGAAAATGGACGTGTCATGAATTATTGCGGTCGAATTGTCTCATAACGATCTCCACGTTGATGCACTGGTGTAAGGATGAAATCAGGTACCTTTATCTATTTGAATGAACTTTTTGTTACTTTAGCCACCAAGCTGAACAGCATTACCTCAATTCTAAACTAGCCTTGAAGTTTACAGACATACGCGTTGTAAATGGTTTTTTCTTTATCTTTTGTCTCCATTTTTTTTTCCTTTTTTATTTGAAACATCATGTATGATGAACTGTAAATGGCTGCCAACTGTAGTAATGATGCTTTTAATAAAAGTGACTCATGATATTCGCATAGAAACTAAACTCCGAGTCAGCATCTCTCAGACCCTTCCCGTATCACATTAACCTCATCGTCTTTATACAGCACCACCACGGAGCAGACAGGACCAGCGCTTAACACTGAACATTACACACAACACCTTGAAATAATAAAATACAGGAACATTTTAAATCATGCAAATATGTAGTCAAATAAAACCAGGAGCTGAGGGCCTGGGCATTTTGTAAATGATAAATTAAGGAGGTTTTATATACAGATTGTGAGCTGGAGCTTTAAATCAGGAGCTTTTACATGATGTGAAATTATTACCTTCTTTGTAAATACCCCTTAGTTCACCTTCACTTGGAAGACACTTTAAAATGAACTGCTCAATTTTATTTATACTTTTTATTTATAAACTTATTTGATGAAGGATGTTCACAAAGCATCTTTTCAGATATACAGAGAAATTTATCCCTAATGTAGAGTCATGAGAGGTGACGGTGGTCAGGAAAGTCTCCCTTGGAGGAACCAGACTCAGTAGAACCCATCCTCATCAGTACACCAGATTACCTTTACACTTCATTTCCCACTTCAAATGACTGCAGTGATCACTGCTGAGCTGTCCTTAGTTTATTAGTAGCAGTGAGAATAGTAATATTACAGACTGACCCCACCTAAGTATTCAATTATTTTGTTTGTATAGCGCTTTTAACAATGAACACTCTCAAAACACGAGAAACAAAAAACGGTGAAAAAAGTCCTAGATCTTAGACAAAATCATTCCTAGTGAGCGAGCCCGAGGCAACTGTGGCATGGGAAAGCTCCCTAAGATGGTATTAGGAAGGGATCTCGAGAGGAACCGGACTCAAAGGGGAACCCGTCCTCATTCGGGTGACTCCAGAGAGTGTGATTATAAATCATTATGAACACCGGACGGCGTGATCATGAACAATGTCCTTTCTGCAGCCACGTACGGTCGGATGTTTGATGCAGATACAGCACACGTAGGACGGTAGTGTGTGTATTAATCAGGAGGCTGTCGTCGTCCTCCAGGTCCACATGGGGTTGGCAGTGTTGCTTTGAATACCCAAATCCTCATGAAGCAGAACCCGGCTGCAGCTCTGCTCCATCCTTCCGGTTAGTTTTCAGTTCGGGACTCGGACACAGTCTCAGTGTCAGTCTGGCTTTCAGGCTGAAAACTCCTTATTTAATCAAGCTTTGCGAAAAGTCTCGGGTCCAGGAGCAGATCCGGTTAGTTCGTGGGCACAGAACTGCGCTCACTCTGGTTTGTTGAAGGTGGAATGGTCAGATGTTTCATGGCCCAGTGTACCATTACATGATGCTCTCTCTGCAAAGCTACACATTACTCCTAAGAAAACGTCTGGCTGCTGATGGCCCACTTGGACAAAGTTACCTGAGATAACTCCGGATGGTAGAACAGAGAGGGTAGGAAGATGGCTGTGGATGTTATTCCTTGGATAGCTTTAGGACTGCAACAGCTCAGTCATATAATTGCTTAGATAAAACATCTCCTTTTAAAAATTGCCATTTTGTACTGGAGTATGCAGTAATAACGAGCAGCAGCTCGTCCGCTGGATCAGGACGTTGTTCACCCTCGACTGGTCAGTTAAAAAATAAGATGTATGTAACTCGCTCTGGATGAGTGTGTCTGCTGAATGCTGGGACTGGAAAAGGAAAGAAAGATTCATCACATCATCCAGTGTCACCCAGATGAGGAGGGGTGTCTGGTTTCTGTCCAGGTTTTTCCCCTCATGTGACTGCATCTGCACCGCCTTCACCACGCCCCTCACTCTCTAACCTGCAAAATTCCTCACCTGACCCTGCTCACTTTAATAGTGAATGTTAGTTAATACAACGGTCTGACTGATCCAACCTAGTGTAATCAGTTGAAAGCTACATCATACCTTTCACAGACCGTCTACAGGTGATGATTTACCTGTGCTGCGGTTTGATTTCCCAAACTCCTCTCAGCAGGAGCGCGTGGTGGTCACTCTCAGACATGGCTGGATTAAAATCTGAATAATAAACAAGCAATGTGAATAATAACATGAACATTACCTCACATGCATTACAGAATTTTATCTCCAATTAAATAGACATTTCTAAAGCTAAAATGGAAGGTTCCTGTGTGTGTGTGTGTGTGTGTGTGAGACAGAGAGAGAGATCCTGCTGAGAGGAACTAAGACATTTAAAGGTCATTTTTCGACACCTCTGAGGATGATAATATTACTTTTGAACTCTTCATGTGACCGCTCCACATCTCTGTTCTTTCAGTCTCACATGAACACACACCACAGTCTGGACCTGCCTGCTGCTGTAGAACACACACCACAGTCTGGACCTGCCTGCTGCTGTAGAACACACACCACAGTCTGGACCTGCCTGATGCTGTAGAACACACACCACAGTCTGGACCTGCCTGATGCTGTAGAACACACACCACAGTCTGGACCTGCCTGCTGCTGTAGAACACACACCACAGACTGGACCTGCCTGATGCTGTAGAACACACACCACAGTCTGGACCTGCCTGCTGCTGTAGAACACACACCACAGACTGGACCTGCCTGATGCTGTAGAACACACCCACAGCAGGACCGCCTGATGGTGAACACACACCACAGGCTGGATTAAATCTGTAGAACAAACCCCAAAACACCTGTGATGTAAAACATGAACATTACCTCCATGCTTAAAAATTTTACACCAATTGGACCTGACCATCTGTAAACACACATGGAAGGTTCCTGGTGTGTGTGTGCCCCCGTCTGGTGTGTGTGTGCCCCCGTCTGGTGTGTGTGTGCCCCCGTGGTGTGTGTGTGAACACACACCACAGAGGGCCTGCTGAGCTGGAACAAAACATTTAAAGGGCTTTTTGGGCCCCTGAGGAGAAAAACACCACAGACTGGAACCCCCTTCTGTGAAAACCCCACCACATCTCCCGTTCTGATGCTCAGAACACACACCACAGACTGGACCTGCCTGATGCTGTAGAACACACACCACAGTCTGGACCTGCCTGATGCTGTAGAACACACACCACAGTCTGGACCTGCCTGCTGCTGTAGAACACACACCACAGTCTGGACCTGCCTGATGCTGTAGAACACACACCACAGTCTGGACCTGCCTGATGCTGTAGAACACACACCACAGACTGGACCTGCCTGATGCTGTAGAACACACACCACAGTCTGGACCTGCCTGATGCTGTAGAACACACACCACAGTCTGGACCTGCCTGATGCTGTAGAACACACACCACAGACTGGACCTGCCTGATGCTGTAGAACACACACCACAGTCTGGACCTGCCTGATGCTGTAGAACACACACCACAGACTGGACCTGCCTGATGCTGTAGAACACACACCACAGTCTGGACCTGCCTGATGCTGTAGAACACACACCACAGTCTGGACCTGCCTGATGCTGTAGAACACACACCACAGTCTGGACCTGCCTGATGCTGTAGAACACACACCACAGTCTGGACCTGCCTGATGCTGTAGAACACACACCACAGTCTGGACCTGCCTGATGCTGTAGAACACACACCACAGTCTGGACCTGCCTGATGCTGTAGAACACACACCACAGTCTGGACCTGCCTGATGCTGTAGAACACACACCACAGTCTGGACCTGCCTGCTGCTGTAGAACACACAAGACAGAAATATTACAATACTGATTCTGATACTGTTTCTCTTTCTACTTTTATTCAGTTCAGTTATTTACCTGTGCTGCAACGACACTTAACCATCAGCTTCACACACACTCTCACCTCACACACACACACACACACCTCTCACACACAGAGGCAGCAGTGAGAATACTGTGAGAGTTCTGTGTCACTTTATTATATAAGACAGTTCCGGTAAGCTCTATAATGTGACACTAAAGCATGATGTAGAATAACTGGTGGAGTTCACAGGTGATGCTGAAGCAGCAGTGTGTGGCGCCCTCTGCTGTCTGAGAGATGAACTGCAATAAGGTTCACAGAAAAAGAGCTCTTCACATTTTGCACATGACAAACAAGACCCTAAAGTCAAAAAGCACACACACACACACCTCGGGGTATCTAGTGTTTAGGAGGTGGGGGTAAACGCCACAGGGTCACTGGGAGAACATGGACTCCGAGAACTCTGGAGCTGTGAGGTCATTACACTGTCATCCTTCCGCCACCTCTAACCTACACAGGTGTTTTATGTAGTGGACATTTGATGACGTAAACACATCTTCCGGGTGAACACACTCCAGTCTCTCCCGAGGGCTTCACTGGGACAAGGTTACTGAGACGATTTTAAACATAAACCATTTTAAGCCTTCATTTTATTAAAATGAACAATTATTAGAACATTATTACCGTAAATGTCAGGATCAATTATATAAAGGCTCTGTGATTAACCCGATGTACAGCCTGTAGAATAAAGCTAAGTTTCTGCTAACATTAGCTACTCACCTCTGACTTTCCGTTCCTGAGACTGGACTGAGGTTTAGCGAAATAAGTTATTTACCCAAAAACTGGACAAACTTTCTAACAGCACTCATCTTTCTCCAGACAACAGTGGAGCTAACACTGCTAACCTGACAGGATACCTGACCTGTACACTGACCAGTGCTCTGCTCATGTAAATAAAATATACGAAAGCTGCAGTTATTGACAGAACCAGGAGTTAGAACCAGTAGTAATTAAAGAATTAAATAACTAAACACAGGTTTCGGGAAAGCCTGAAAATGTAAACAGTGAGTCATTCTCGAGGTGAATCTTTGAATCGGTTCTTTGACTTTATTTTCTGAAGGTGATGTTGGGAGTCGATTCACTGATCTGAAGAGTCCTCGTGACATGAGAAGTTTTTCATTTATTTGCGAAACATTTGGTTTGTTAAAATTAAACAAATGATTAGTCAACATTACTCAGGATTATAGGCTTGATAAACTCGATAAATTTTAAGCTTTTATTGAAACATGAAAGCTGAACATGAATGCTTAAAAGCCGAAACAAAAGGGAGAAAGTAGAAGAAGGTGAAACAGATTTATTTATTAGTAAATAAAACTTAAAGTGAGAATATTGTTGTGCACTATGTAAACACTGGTATGTAGCAGCAACACTAGAGTTACTGTCACAGCAGTGTCCACATCTCTTATATATATTAATATTAATAATAATAATAATAATAATAATAATAACAATAATCTTCTTCTTCTTTCGGCTTTTCCCTTCAGGGGTCTCCACAGCGAATCATCTCTCTCCACCTATCCCTATCTTCTGCATCCTCAACACTTGCACCCACTAGCTTCATATCCTCATTAATTCCATCCATATACCTCCTCTATTATCTATTATTAGCTAAAAATTCCACTGCTGCCTCTCCCAGACACTTCCAGACCTCCACCGGGATGTCATCAGGACCAACTGCCTTCCCACTTTTCATCCTCTTCAAAGCCTTCCTGACTTCATCCTTTCTAATCTTATCTACTTTCTGTTCCACAGAGTTCACCCCTTCTACTCTTTTTTCCCTCTCATTTTCCTCATTCATCAGCTCCTCAAAGTATTCCTTCCATCTCCTCTGTACACTCTCCTCACTTGTGAGCACTCTTCCATCTCTATCCTTAATAACTCTAACTTGCTGCACATCCTTCCCATCTCGATCCCTCTGCCTAGCTAACCTGTACAAGTCCTTCTGTCCTTCTCTAGTGTCTAACCTAGTGTACAACTCGTCATATGCCTTCTGCTTGGCCTTAGACACCTCCCTCTTCACTCTGCGCTGTAACTCCTTGTATTCCTGTCTATTCTCTTCAGTCCTGTCCATGTCCCACTTCTTCTTGGCTAACCTCTTCCTCTGGATACTATCCTGAACTTCCTCATTCCACCACCAAGTCTCCTTATCTTCTTTCCTCCTTCCAGATGACACACCCAGCACCTTTCTCCCTGTCTCCCTGATCACTTCTGCTGTAGTTTCCCAGTCATCTGGCAGCACTACCTGACCACCCAGAGCCTGCCTCAACTTCTGTCTAAATTCCTCACAACATTCCTCCTTTTTCAGCTTCCACCACTTGGTTTTCTTCTCTATCTTTGACCTCTTCGTCTTACAGACCATCAAAGTCATCCTACACACCGCCATCCTATGCTGTCTGGCTACACTCTCTCCCACTACCACTTTACAGTCACTAATCTCTTTCAGATTGCCTCTTCTACATAGAATGTAGTCTACCTGTGTTCTCCTACCTCCACTCTTGTAAGTCACTCTATGCTCCTCCCTCTTCTGAAAATAAGTGTTAACCACACCCATGTCCATCCTCTTAGCAAAGTCCACTACCATCTGTCCTTCAAGGTTCCTTTCCTTAACTCCAAACTTGCCCATCACCTCCTCATCACCTGTGTTCCCCTCACCAACATGTCCATTAAAATCCGCTCCTATCACCACTCTCTCACCCGTGGGAATACTCTCCATCACCTCATCTAATTCCCTCCAGAATCTCTCTTTCTCCTCTAACTCACAACCTACCTGTGGGGCATAACCACTAACAACATTCAACATCACCCCTTCAATCTCTAACTTCAGACTCATCACCCTGTCTGACACTCTCTTCACCTCCAGAACATTCCTCACAAACTCCTCCTTCAGGACCACACCTACCCCATTTCTCTTACTATCCACACCATAATAAAACAGCTTGAATCCTGCTCCTATACTACGAGCCTTGCTACCCTTCCACCTGGTCTCCTGTACACACAGTATATCCACCTTCCTTCTCTCCATCACATCAGCCAGCTCTCTACCTTTCCCTGTCATAGTACCAACATTCAGAGTTCCTATTCTCAGTCCTACACTCTTACCTTTCCTCTTCTCTCTCTGTCTGCGCACTCTCCTCCCTCCTCTACTTCTTCCACCAACAGTAGCCCAATTTCCACCGGCGCCCTGTAGGTCAACGGCGCCGATGGCGGTCGTTGTTAACCCGGGCCTCGACCGATCCGGTATGAAATTCGTACTGACGATTCGCATGGTTAAATCTGGCAATGATGCCCTTCCTGACGCAACCCTCTCTATTTATCCGGGCTTGGGACCGGCACAGAAGTCACTGGACTGTGACCCCCATGGCTAGATTAATAATAATAATAATAACAATAACAACAACAACAATAACAATAATAATAATAATAATAATAATAATAATTCTTCTTCTTTCGGCTTTTCCCTTCAGGGGTCTCCACAGCGAATCATCTATTCAATTCAATTTTATTTGTATAGCGCTTTTAACAAAGAGCATTGTCTCAAAGCAGCTTTACAGAACATAATAAACAATAAACATACAAACAAACAGTCCTAGATTCATTCATTGTGTACCGCTTATCCGATCTACTCTTGGGTCACGGGGAGCCTGTGCCTATCTCAGGCGTCATTGGGCATCAAGGCAGGATACACCCTGGACGGAGTGCCAACCCATCACAGGGCACAAACAGTCCTAGATGTTAGACAACATTTTCCCTAGTGAGCGAGCCTGAGGCGACTGTGGCAAGGAAGAACTCCCTTGGATGGAATTAGGAAGAAACCTTGAGAGGAACCAGACTCAAAAGGGAACCCATCCTCATCTGGGTGACACACGGAGAGTGTGATATGAACAATGTCCTTTCTGCATTAGTTGTGTGATGCAGATACAGCATGTGTAGAATAAAGTTGCTTTCGGCTGCTCCCTGTTCGGGGTCGCCACAGCGGACCGACTGGTCCGCACAACAACTTGGCAAATGTTTTACGCCGGATGCCCTTCCTGACGCAACCCTCCCATTTTTCCGGGCTTGGGACCGGCACTGCATCCAGTGGCTGGGGTTGAGGCATTGGCTGGAATCGAACCCGGGCCTTCCGCATGATAGGCGAGTAACCTACCACTGAGCCACCAATACAGCATGTGTAGAATGTTGTGTGTAAAATGTCCACATAGTGTTGGCAGTGCTGCTTTGAAATCTCCAGTCCTCAGAAAGCAGAACCCGGCTGGAGCTGGTTCATCTCTGGATGCCACCGGAGCTGGCACAATCTCTGTGTGACTCGGGGATGGGTAGAAGAAGGGAAACAAATGGAAAGGAATTAGCGTAGCTGCTATTCATAATATTAGCAGGCACTAGATGATGATGTGTATTTAATCAGATGTACTGGAGCACAAAGTTATGGGATGTATTAGGTGTATGCCTGGCTAAAGAGATATGTCTTTAGTCTACGTTTGAACTGGGAGACTGTGTCTGAGCCCCGAACACTGTCAGAAAGACTGTTCCAAAGTTTAGGAGCTAAATACGAAAAAGCTCTACCCCCTTTTGTAGACTTTGATATTCTGGGAACTACCAGAAGTCCGGAGTTTCGAGATCTTAAGGAGCGTGATGGATTGTAATTGTTATATTGTTCCTCAATAAGAGGGGCTGGATTGTATTGAAAGTGCTGGAGAAATAAAAAAAACATGATTCTCGCAGCACCTTTACCCTTATCGAGGTGGGAGAGGGTCTGATGGAGCAGGTAGAGGATGGTGTCCTCAACACCCACCTTCTACCTGTCGGTGAACTGCAGGGGATCGAGTGCATGACTAACCTGAGGTCTGAGGAGATGAAGAATCAGTCGTTCAAATGCCTTCATGATGTGAGACGTCAGCACCACAGGCCTGTAATACTTAAGATCTTTCGGGCCATTTTTCTCCGGAACTGGGATGAGACATGATGTTTTCCAGAGTTCAGGTACTTTCCCTAGTTCCAAACTCAGGTTGAAGAGATACCTGAATGGCTCACTCAGTTCACTGGCACAGGTTTTCAGCACTCTCAGGCTTATCCTGTCTGGACCAGCAGCCTCAGTTCTCTTCTGACCTATAGTGCTGTGATGGTGGGGGGCGGTGGGGCTCCTTGCTAGATAAACACCTTCATCTCACTCTAAACACTAAAATAACACCTGAAATAAAAACACATTTTTAGAGATACAATATTTTTAAATATGGAAAAAAAAATGCACTGAGGTTTGTGTTATGTAAGACGAATTACCTGGATCTTTCATTTATTTACATTAATATTAATACATTAGAATTCATTAATGCATTCTAATATTAATATCTCTCTATAATAGATCAATATAAAATATAAAGAAATAAAATGATTAAATACATTAAAACACTGTTCTAGAAACATCAGAGAGAAGCAGCAGGTCATCTGAAGCTGAAAGTGTTCCTGTAATGCTGATGTGAGCTTGTGTTAGATACAGAAATATAAAATAAATAAATATAAACTCACCATCTTTATAAATGCCAAGTACACAGCGTGTGAAAAGTGCTTCAGCTACATGTTCAATGAGGACAACAACAAAGATCAGAAAAGTAATGACACACACTGCAGTGTCAGTGTCGCTTGTGTGGGCAGTGGAGCTGATAAACTGACCGCTGTGTGTATAAAAGTGTTATAGCGCCATCTACTGGACACGCAAGAATATTTCCCAGACACTGCACTTGGCTCTGCTTGACCGTTACCCAGGTGAGGATCAGGTGAGGATCAGGTGAGGATCAGGTGAGGATCAGCTCTTTATCATGTCCTGTAGTGGAGTTTTTTCTCAGCTCTAAAATCTTACATCTTCATGTCTATAAAACTTTTATTTAAGAATTTATCATCAGATGTGTGTGAACAGGAGCGAAATCAGAACTAACTCAAATGGTTTTGTCCCAAATCTTTATTGCAGAATTCAAACAGAAAACGGTCACATTCATACAAAACTGTGACCCAAAAGTCTCTAAAACTGCAATAAGTTAAAGTGTGTTAGATCTGTACAGCAGGAGAGCATGTAAACCTAATCTTAAATAAAATCCTGTTTAAACGACTGCAATTAAACCACCTGCAGAAAGTTATTGCTGGTTTGTGTTTCTGTATCCTCCGAATCCCACGTCCTGCTTATGGCTTAGCAACATCCCACTAAAAAACACCTCCATTAAAAAATAGACAAAAAACACCTCCATTAAAAAAACCACAGAAATATAATTAAAAAAAATTAACTGTACTTTAAGTTCACCCTGACTCCAAGTGTTGTGAAAAACAAAAGAAACATTAACATTAAGGGTTTTAGGTGTGTAGTGTCGGAGTTAACCTGCAGTCTTCTCGTGTGTGTGTGTGTGTGTGAAATCAGAAGCAACAGAAGTGTAAAATGTTGACAAAGCACAGCTGTGTGAGACGCTGCTGTGAACAATGAGGAGTGTTCTGTCTCTGAAGCGTTACTGTGAACACTTTAAACACTCGCTTTATACTGCACACACTTCGGTGACACACAACTCTATAATGTTTTAAACTTTAGAATAATTTCCAACAGCAGCGTGTTTAATGTCTGACGAAACTGAGACCTGAAAGAGCTTCACTGAAGTGTAAATGTTCAACCTGCCGCTGAAAGTGGAAGACAATAAAACCCCACACATTTCTGGCACACACACACCTACTGCTAACACACCTACAGGCTAGCTGTGTGACTCAAACAGAGCTGATTAGCTTGAGGTGAAGTCCAACCATGGAGGACAGAGAGAAATATGGACTGGATATGACACCAGACGTGTCTCTGTGTGTCACACGAAGCTGATGAATCAGTGAAAACATCTGAAACCAGAAGCCCCTCTGTGCAGAGTTATAGTGAAGATGAGTAGAAGTGAGCGAAATCAGCTTACAATTAAAATGAATCATCATAGTGTTTTTGGCTCCGTAATTAATAAAAAAAAAAAAAAAAAACACGGCTCAAACGACACATGCACACAAACAATAACATGAACACACCAGCGCTAAAAAACCTGCTCATTGTGTAACACTGAGGTGACGTGAGGAGTGAAAGCCATTACACAGGTCAGTGCAGCTGTGTGTCATACCTTCACATTAACACCATGGTGTGGATATATATCACACACACACACACACACTCACTCACTCACTCACATTTACACACACACACACACACACACACACACTCACACTCACACTCACAAAGCAGCCTCAATACACAGGAAGTCATCTGATTGTGAACAAACCCAACAGCGGTATTTTCACTTCTAACACAAAGAAAAGCTCAGAGTGGGAATATGGCCGAGCTGATGTTTGGGAGGGAACGGGAACGGGAATAATGGAAAAGGAAAAAGAAAGAAAAACAAGTTAAACATGAACACAAGAAAACTGGGTGTGTTATCATTCAAACATCTGAGTGTCTAATAAAATTAAAAAGCCTAAAGGAGTTGGTCAGGATGCTGGTAACCCTCTGCAGCTGCCCAGGCGTAGTGATCCTCCCTCTCTCTCGCTCTCTCTCTCTCTCCCCCACAGGGTGCCAAAACTTACGTTTCTGCAACACAACATGCAATAAACAAAATACAAAACTGCCTTTAAAGCTCTAATGTGAGGTAACAACTGGAGCAGTCTGGACACACACACACACGCTCACGCACGCACACACGTGCACACACACTCTGCCTGTGAGATGGATGTCAATCTAAAACACATCTGATTTTTATTGTGACATGAGGATGAATGCAGAGTAAATGTTTCGTGAGTGTGTGAGGATCTTTAATAAAGTGGAGATAGAAGAGATGTTGAGAGAGAGGTGGAGGTGAGATGTTGAGAGAGAGGTGGAGGTGGAGGTGAGATGTTGAGAGAGAGGTGGAGGTGGAGGTGAGATGTTGAGAGAGAGGTGGAGGTGGAGGTGAGATGTTGAGAGAGAGGTGGAGGTGGAGGTGAGATGTTGAGAGAGAGGTGGAGGTGAGATGTTGAGAGAGAGGTGGAGGTGAGATGTTGAGAGAGAGGTGGAGGTGAGATGTTGAGAGAGAGGTGGAGGTGAGATGTTGAGAGAGAGGTGGAGGTGAGATGTTGAGAGAGAGGTGGAGGTGAGATGTTGAGAGAGAGGTGGAGGTGGAGGTGAGATGTTGAGAGAGAGGTGGAGGTGAGATGTTGAGAGAGAGGTGGAGGTGAGATGTTAAGAGAGAGGTGGAGGTGAGATGTTAAGAGAGAGGTGGAGGTGAGATGTTAAGAGAGAGGTGGAGGTGAGATGTTGAGAGAGAGGTGGAGGTGGAGGTGAGATGTTGAGAGAGAGGTGGAGGTGAGATGTTGAGAGAGAGGTGGAGGTGAGATGTTGAGAGAGAGGTGGAGGTGAGATGTTGAGAGAGAGGTGGAGGTGAGATGTTGAGAGAGAGGTGGAGGTGAGATGTTGAGAGAGAGGTGGAGGTGGAGGTGAAAGGTTACCCGTCGGCTCGTCCTCACTCTCTTCCTCTACAGCGTCCTCTGTTAAAGGT
>JAUCMX010000011.1:26180678-26253178 GCA_033459395.1 Hemibagrus guttatus
CACTCTCACTCACTCACCCACACACACACTCTCACTCACTCACCCACACACTCTCACCCACCCCACACACTCTCACCCACTCACTCACCACACACACACTCTCACCCACTCACTCACCCACACACACACTCTCACTCACTCACCAACACACACTCTCACTCACTCACCCACACACACACTCTCACTCACCACCCACACACTCTCACCCACCACACACACTCTCACCCACTCACTCACCCACACCACACTCTCACTCACTCACCCACACACACACTCTCACTCACTCACCCACACACACACTCTCACCCACTCACTCACCCACACACACACTCTCACTCACTCACCCACACACACACTCTCACCCACTCACTCACCCACACACACACTCTCACTCACTCACCCAACACACTCTCACTCACTCACCACACACACACTCTCACTCACCCACCAACACACTCTCACTCACCCCACCTACACACACACTCTCACTCACCCACACACACACCCATCTCACCACCCACTCTCACTCACTCACCCACACACCCACTCACCCACCCACACACCCCCCATCACCCCACCCACACACTCTCACCCACACACCTCACCCACCACTCACCCACACACTCTCACCCACACACCACCACACACTCTCACCCACCACCACACACACCTCACTCACCCACACACACACTCTCACCCACCCACCCCACCACACTCTCACCACTCACCCACCTCACTCACCCCCCCCCCCCCCCCCCCCCCCACACACACACTCTCACTCACTCACCCACACACACACAACACTCTCACTCATCACCCACACACACACTCTCACTCACTCACCCACACACCCACTCACTCACCCCACACACACACTCTCACTCACTCACCCACCACAAACCCACACACACACACCACTCACCCCCCACACACACACACTCGCACACACTCTCACCCACACACACACTCTCACTCACTCACCCACACACACACACTCTCACCCACTCACTCACCCACACACACACACACTCTCACCCACTCACCCACACACTCTTACTCACCCACACACTCTCACTCACCCACACACTCTCACTCACCCACACACTCCTCACTCACCCACACACTCTCACTCACCCCCACACACACTCGCACACACTCACTCACCCACTCACACACACTCTCACTCACTCACCCACACACACACTCTCACTCACTCACCCACACACACACTCTCACTCACTCACCCACACACACACTCTGCCACAGCATATCGATTATCGATTGGTCGAGACGAGACGTGTTTTTCCGAGCCCCGCCGAGCTGACCTACAATTTTCGCGATTTGTATCTTAAATCCAGTCCTATATTCTAACTTTTACAGTACCTATAGTATCCTATAATATTCTCACTCCAAACGCGTTTTATATCGCTAGTTTTATTTGTTTTCCAAAACACTCGCCAATAGCGGGTTAGCTTAATAGCATTGCTAATTCGTTAGCCCGGCTACCACAAGTTTGTTTACTTTTTCACATCGGTTATCTCTGTTTATTACTACAACTAAACATTATGTCTGTTGTGTGTCTGCCTTTGAGTGCAGGTGAGGACTCTTTCGAGCTGCACTCGGTGGATTTGGAGCTGGAGGCCGTGGAGAAGCAGATTCGCGACCTACAGGTGAAGCAGGCCCAGCTGCGACAGCGGAAAGCCGCGTTGGAATCGTCCCGGACTGACGCTCACCTGTCCCAGGTAAATTCACGGCGTGAAACAATCACTCCCACAACCTCAACTCCGTGTGCTTCTCTGCCCAGGCCCAGCGCAAGGACGCGGCCCGCCCAGGTTTCGTTCACTCCGGCGCCGGGGTACCACGCAGCCTGGATGCAGCAGCAGCGGAAGACGCGAGCCAAGCCCCGGGCGAGGACCTCTCCCCCTCCGCCGCCACCTGTCTTCGAGATCTCGACCCAGAACCGCTTCGCTCCCCTTCGCGAGACGCGGTGATCATCGGAGACTCCATCGTTCGGCACGTCCGTGCTACTGCGGCTAAAGGTAAGGTGCACACTCGCTGTCTTCCTGGTGCTCGTGTTCTCGATGTCTCTGCACAGGTACCCGCGATCCTGAAGAAGAACATCGGAGCTGTGGTCCTCCATGCTGGCACGAACGACATCAGGCTGAGGCAGACGGAGATCCTGAAGAAGGACTTCAGGAGCCTGGTGGAGCTGGTACGCACCACATCGCCCACGACGAGGATCATCGTGTCAGGACCACTTCCCACGTTCCAGCGAGGAATCGAGAGGTTCAGTAGACTATTTGCTTTTAATGAATGGTTACAGTCATGGTGTCAAGATCAGAAATTACCTTTTGTTGATAACTGGAATCTTTTCTGGGAGCGTCCTAGGTTCTACCGTCCTGATGGCCTGCACCCAAGCAGAGTTGGAGCAGCAGTCCTCTCAGACATCTCCAGGACACTACGCACCATCTGACTGGTAAGCCATACCTCAGATTACAATTATGATAGCTACTGCTCAGCTCACCAGATTGATACGAGTGCACATATAGCTCATTTTATAGAGACTGTGTCTGTTCCCCGAATAGTGAGATCAAAGAATAAATTCATTTATAGCCCTCGAAATAATCTAATCACAATTATACCTGAAAAACGCCAAATAATTAAAGAAAAACAATTTCTAAAGTTTGGGCTTCTCAACATTAGGTCCCTTGCACAGAAAGCACTTATTGTTAATGAAATGATCTCAGATTATAGTTTTGATACACTCTGCCTTACTGAAACCTGGCTTAGGCCAAATGAATTCATTAGTCTGAATGAGTCCACCCCGTCAGGATATTACTATAAGCATGAGCCCCGTCAGACTGGTCGTGGAGGTGGTGTTGCAACTATTTATAGCAACTCTCTTAAGGTTACTCAAAAAACAGGACCCAGGTTTAACTCATTCGAAGCGCTTGTCCTTAATGTTACACTCACAAACATGAATAATAAATCTCTACTGTATCTTGCTCTGGCCACCGTATATAGACCCCCGGGGCCCTACGCCGATTTTCTTAAAGAGTTTGCACATTTACTCTCAGACCTACTGATTAATTATGACGAGGTGTTGATTGTAGGAGACTTTAACATTCATGTAGACGATTCCAATGATGCCTTAGGACTCGCATTTATGGATTTATTAAATTCTTTTGGGGTTAAACAAAACATTACTAGACCAACTCATCGTTTTATCCATACACTAGATTTAGTTATATCACATGGAACAGATGTCACTGATATAGCTGTTTTACCTCAAAGTGATGATATCACAGACCATCACCTCTTAGTGTACACTCTACCTGTAGAACATATTAGACACGTCTCCCCTCGTTATCGACTCGGTAGAACTATTATCCCGACCACTAAAGACAGATTCACAAGTAATCTACCGGATCTGTCTCAACTTCTCACCAGACCCCTAAATGCAGATGACTTAGATGAATTAACTAACAGCATAGGCACTATTTTCACCAGCACACTAAACACTGTTGCCCCCGTTCGATTAAAAAGGGTCAGAGATAAAACACCTGCACCATGGTATAATAGTCATACCCACGCCCTCAAGAGAGCAACCCGTAACCTAGAGCGAAAATGGAGAAAAACTAAATTAGAAGTTTTCAGAATTGCGTATAAAGACAGTATGTCCAGCTATAGACAGGCTCTAAAATCTGCTAGGGCTGAGCATTTGAGCAAACTTATAGAAATAAACCAAAACAATCCCAGATTCTTATTTAGTACAGTGGCTAGACTGACAAAACATCAGATATCTGAAGAGAGTACTCCATCACAGCTTAATAGTGAGGACTTTATGAACTTTTTCACAGACAAAATCGATAGAATCAGGAATAAAATAATGGATGTTCAACCTTTGACAGCATCCGGTGATCTAGTCCAACCTAAAGCTCCACATTCAAAGCTACAATGCTTTACAGGTATAGGACAGGAAGAGCTGTATAAACTTATCACCACGGCTAATTCAACAACATATTTGTTAGATCCAATTCCAACTAGATTACTGAAAGAAGTGATACACACAGCTGGAGAGCCTCTCCTCAACATTATTAATTCCTCGTTATGTTTAGGTCACGTCCCTAAACCTCTCAAGCTGGCAGTTATTAAGCCTCTTCTTAAGAAACCTAAACTAGACCCTAATGACTTATTAAATTACAGACCGATTTCAAACCTTCCCTTTATATCTAAAATATTAGAAAAGGTTGTGTCTACTCAATTATGCTCCTTCTTACAGGAAAACAATATCCTTGAAGAATTTCAGTCAGGTTTCAGGCCCCATCATAGCACAGAAACTGCACTAGTTAAGATCACAAATGACTTGTTTTTAGCTTCGGACCAAGGCTGCATCTCAATATTAGTCTTACTTGATCTTAGTGCTGCATTCGACACTATAGATCATAACATTCTCGTAGACCGCTTACAAAATTACATAGGTATTCAGGGACAGGCATTAAAATGGTTCAGATCCTACCTGTCTGATCGATACCATTTTGTAGATTTAAATGGAGAAATGTCCAGTGTAATGCCAGTGGAATATGGGGTCCCACAAGGTTCAGTTTTAGGACCTCTGCTTTTCTCAATATACATGCTTCCCTTAGGCAACATCATTAGAAGGCATGGGATTAGTTTCCATTGTTACGCTGACGATACACAGTTATATATCTCATCAAAACCAGATGAAATATCTAAACTGTCTAGATTAACAGAGTGCGTTAAAGATATTAAAGATTGGATGGCTGATAATTTTCTATTACTAAATCCTGATAAGACGGAGATATTACTGATTGGTCCAAAAACCAGTACACAGAAGCTCTCACAATTCAACCTGTACTTAGAAGGATGTTCTATTACTAATAGCTCTACAGTGAAAGACCCGGGCGTAATATTAGACAGCAGTTTGTCCTTTGAAAAACATATTTCCGATGTTACAAGAATAGCCTTCTTCCACCTCAGAAATATCGCCAAGCTTAGGAGCATTTTATCTGTATCTGATGCTGAAAAGCTAGTTCACGCGTTCATGACCTCCAGACTGGACTATTGTAATGCGTTACTAGGTGGTCGTCCTGCATCTTCAATAAACAAGCTACAGTTAGTCCAGAATGCAGCTAGAGTCCTTACCAGGTCAAGAAAGTATGACCATATAACCCCAATATTATCATCCCTGCACTGGCTACCTGTTAAATTTAGAGTTGATTACAAACTAGCTCTACTTACATTACAAGACTCTAAATGGTTTAGCTCCCACGTATCTAGCCAGTCTTCTAACACGTTACAATCCATCACGCTCCCTAAGATCTCGAAACTTCGGACTTCTGGTAGTTCCCAGAATATCAAAGTCTACAAAAGGGGGTAGAGCGTTTTCGTATTTAGCTCCTAAACTTTGGAACAGTCTTTCTGACAGTGTTCGGGGCTCAGGCACAGTCTCCCAGTTCAAACATAGGCTAAAGACATATCTCTTTAGCCAGGCATACACGTAATACATCCCATAACTTTGTACTCCTATACATCTGATTAAATGCACATCATCATCTAGTGCCTGCTAATATTATGAATAGCAGCTACGCTAATTCCTTTCCATTTGTTTCCCTTCTTCTACCCACCCCCGAGTCACACAGAGATTGTGCCAGCTCCGGTGGCATCCAGAGATGGACCGGCTCCAGCCGGGTTCTGCTTTTTGAGGACTGGAGAAAGCGAAGCAGCATTGCCAACACTATGTGGACATTTTACACACAACATTCTACACATGCTGTATCTGCATCACACAACTAATGCAGAAAGGACATTGTTCATATCCACTCTCCGTGTGTCACCCAGATGAGGATGGGTTCCCTTTTGAGTCTGGTTCCTCTCAAAGGGTTTTTTCCTAATCCATCTAAGGGAGTTTTTCCTTGCCCACCCAGTCACCTCAGGCTCGCTCACTAGGGAAAATTTTTTAACATCTAGGACTGTTTGTTTGTATGTTTATTGTTTTTATGTTCTGTAAAGCTGCTTTGAGACAAGCTCTTTGTTAAAAGCGCTATACAAATAAAACTTTTAATTGAATTGAACTCTCACTCACTCACCCCCACACACACTCGCACACACTCACTCACCCACTCACACACACTCTCACTCACTCACCCACACACACACACACACCCCACTCATCACCCACACACACACTCTCACTCATTTACCCACACACACTCTCACTCATCCCCCCCCCCCCACACACCCCTCACCCACCCCACACACTCTCACTCATCACCCCCCCACACACACACCCCCCTTCCCCCCACACACTCTCACTCATCACCCCACACACCCCCCTTTACCCCCACACACACTCCCCCCAACACACTCTCCCCATTTACCCCCCCCCACACACACTCCCCCACCCACCCCACCCCCCCACACACTCACCCCCACACACACCCCCCTCACTCACCCACACACCTCACTCACCCACACACACACCACCCACACACACACTCTCACCACCCACACACTCTCACTCACCCCCCACACCCACTCACACCCCCCACACACACACCCCACACACACACACCTCACTCATTCACCCCCACACACACTCACCCACACACACACTCTCACAAACACACTCTCTCACTCACTCACCCACACACACACACTCACTCACCCACACACACTTGCACACACACTCTCACACACACTCTCACTCTCACACACACTCTCACTCACCCACACACTCTCACTCACCCACACACACACTCTCACTCACCCACACACACACTCTCACTCACCCACACACACACTCTCACTCACCCACACACACACCCACTCACCCACACACACACCTCACCCACCCACACACACACTCTCACTCACCCACACACCCACACACTCTCACCCACCCACCCACACACTCTCACTCACCCCCACACACACACACCTCACTCACCCCCCCACACACTCGCACACACTCACTCACCCACACACACACACTCCCACTCTCACCCACACACAGACTTGCACACACTCTCACCCACACACACACTCTCACTCACACTCACCCACACACACTCTCACACACTTGCACACACACACACTCTCCCCACACACACACTCTACCCACACACACACTCTCACCCACACACACACTCTCACCCACACACACACTCTAACCCACACACACACTCTAAACCCCCACACACACTCAACCCACACACACACTCTAACCCACACACACACTCGCACACACTCTCACCCACACTCACCCACACCACTCTCACTCACCCCCACACACACTCCACACACTCACCACCCACACACACACACTCCCACTCTCACCCACACACAACTTCACACACTCTCACCCACACACACACTCTCACTCACCACACACTCTCACTCACCCACACACACTCTCACACACTTCACACACACACACACTCTCACACACACACTCTCACTCACCCACACACCTCACTCACCCACACACAAAACACTCTCACTCACTCACCACCCACACTCTCACTCACCACCACCCACACTCTCACTCACTCACTCACCCACACTCTCACTCACTCACTCACTCACCCACACACACCACTCACCACCCACACACTCTCACTCACTCACTCACCCACACACACCACTCACTCACCCACACACTCTCACTCACCACCCACACACTCTCACTCACCACCCACACACTCTCACTCACTCACTCACCCACACACTCTCACTCACTCACTCACCCACACACTCTCACTCACCACCACCCACACACACACACCTCCCCACTCACCCCCCACACACACTCTCACTCACCACCCCACACACACACTCTCACCACTCACCCCACACACACACTCTCACCACTCACCCCACACACACACTCTCACTCACCACCCCCACCACACTCCCCACCACCCGCACACACACACTCTCACTCACTCACCCCACACACACACCCACTCATCACCCCACACACACACTCTCACTCACTCACCCACACACACACTCCCACACACACACTCCCACACAACACTCCCACACACACACTCCCACACACCACTCCCACACACACACCCGCCCCACACACTCCCACACACTCTCACTCATTCACCCCCACACCCCACTCCCACAAAACTCTCACTCATTTACCCCCACCCACTCACCCACACCACACTCTCACTCACCCCCCACACCACTCACCCCACACACACTCTCACTCACACCCCCACACACACACACTCTCACTCACACCCCCCCCCCCCACACACACACACTCACCCACACACACACACTTCACACACACACTCCACACACTCTCACCACCCACACACTCTCACCACCCACACACACACTCTCACTCATTCACCCCCACACACACACACACCACACACACACTCACTCATTTACCCCCACACACACACTCTCACAAACACACTCTCTCACCACTCACCCACACACACACACTCACCCACCCCACACACTCTCACCACCCACACTCCACTCACCCCCACACACACACTCTCACAAACACACTCCCACTCACTCACCCACACACACACACTCACCCCACACACACTCTCACTCACCCACACACTCTCACTCACCCCACACACTCTCACTCACCCACACACTCTCACTCACTCACCCACACACTCTCACTCACTCACCCACACCTCCCCACTCACCCACACACTCTCACTCACTCACCCACACACTCTCACTCACTCACCCACACACTCTCACTCACTCACCCACACACTCTCACTCACTCACCCACACACTCTCACTCACTCACCACACACTCTCACTCACTCACACACTCTCACTCACTCACTCACACACTCTCACTCACTCACTCACACTCACTCACTCACACTCTCACTCACTCACTCCACACACTCTCACACACTCACACTCTCACTCACTCACACACACTCTCACTCACTCACCCACACACACACTCTCACTCACTCACCCACACACACACACCCACCACTCACCCACACCACACACCACCCCACACACACACTCGCGCACACACACACTCGCGCACACACACACTCGCGCACACACACACCCCACACACACACTCACTCATTCACCCCCACACACACTCCCACACACTCTCACTCATTCACCCCCACACACACTCACCCACACACACACTCTCACTCATTCACCCCCACACACACTCACCCACACACACACTCTCACTCATTCACCCCCACACACACACACTCTCACCATTCACCCCCCCCCACACACACACACACTCACCCACACACACACACTTGCACACACACACTCTCACTCACCCCCACACACACACCCCTCACTCATTCACCCCCACACACACACACTCACACACACACTCACTCATTCACCCCCACACACACTCACCCACACACACACTCTCACAAACACACTCTCTCACTCACTCACCCACACACACACACTCACCCACACACACACTCTCACTCACCCACCTCTCACTCACCCACACACACACTCTCACAAAAACACTCTCTCACTCACTCACCCACACACACACACCACTCTCACTCACCCACACTCTCACTCACCCACACACTCTCACTCACCCCCACACACTCTCACTCACCACACACACACTCTCACTCACCCACACTCTCACTCACCCACACTCTCACTCACCCACACACTCTCACTCACCCACACTCTCACACCACCCACACTCTCACACCACCCACACTCTCACTCACACACACACACACTCTCACTCACAACACACACACACTCTCACTCACACACACACACACACCCCCCCACACACACACTCTCACCCACTCACTCACCCACACACACACACTCTCACCCACTCACTCACCCACACACACACTCTCACTCACACACACACACTCTCACTCACACTCACCCCCACACACACCCGCACACACACACACACTCTCACTCACTCACCCACACACACACACACTCATTCACCCACACACACACTCCACTCACTCACCCACACACACACACACACTCTCACTCATTCACCCCCACACACTCCCCCACACTCACCCACACACACACTCTCACAAACACAATCTCTCACTCACCCACACACACACACACTTGCACACACACTCACACACACACTCTCTCACCCACACACACACTCTCACTCACCCACACACACACTCTCACTCACCCACACACACACTCTCACTCACTCACCACACACTCTCACTCACTCACCCACACACTCTCACTCACCCACCACACACTCTCACTCACCCACCACACACTCTCACTCACCCACCACACACTCTCACTCACCCACCACACACTCTCACTCACCCACACACCCCTCACTCACCCACACACTCTCACCCACCCACACACACACTTCCCACTCACCCACACACAACACTCCCACCCCACCCCACACAAACCCACCCCTCACCCACACACACACTCTCCCCCACCCACCCCCACACACTCTCCCCCCTTCACCACACACTCTCACCCCCCCCCACCAAACCCCCACACCCACACACCCACCCACACACAACATTTTCCCCTCACCCACACACACTCGCACACACTCTCACCCACACACACTCCACCACCCCACCCCCACACACCCCCACACCCCACCCACACACACTCCCACACCCCCCCACCCACCCCACACACTCTCACCCACACACACCCAACCCCACCCACACACACTCGCACACACTCTCACCCCACACACTCCCCCCCTCACCCCACACACCCCCACATCTCACCCACACACACTCGCACACACTCCACCCACACACACTCGCACACACTCTCACCCACACACACTCGCACACACTCTCACCCACACACACTCGCACACACTCTCACCCACACACACTCGCACCACCCCCCACACACACTCCACCACCCCCCACACACACTCCACCACCCCCCACACACACTCTCACTCACCCCCACACACACTCTCACTCACCCCCCCCACACACTCTCACTCACCCCCACACACACTCTCACTCACCCACACACACACTCTCACTCACCCACACACAACACACACTCTCACTCACCCACACACACACTCTCACTCACCCACACACAGACACACACTCTCACTTACCCACACACACTCTCACTTACCCACACACACTCTCACTCACACACACACTCCACTCACACACACACCCACTCACACACACACTCCACTCACACACACACCCACTCACACCACACTCCACCACACACACACTCTCACTCACCACACACTCTCACCACACACACACCTCCCCACCACACACACACTCTCACTCACACACACACTCTCACTCACACACACACACACCCACTCACCACACACACACTCTCACTCACACACACACACACCCACTCCACACACACACACTCTCACTCACACACTCACACACACACACACTACACACACACACTGACACTGACACACACTCTCACTCAGGATGAACTTCTGGTGAGGTAAATAGTTAGGGGCGGGGCTTATTAATATATTTAAAATGTATGTCCTGAAATAGATTTCTGTAAATTGAATTGAAGTGTACAGTTTAAGGGGCCCCCCCAAACGTCCGACACCGACGTCCCCCCCCACCCCACCGACGTCCGACACCGACACCGACGTCCGATGTTGGTATTAGATGTTAATATCCTTAAACTGTACATTGGTATATGTACCAATGCCCGATACTAATGTCCAATACCAACATCTAATACCAAGATCCAAGACTAACGTCTGATACTAACATCTAATCCCAACGTCTGATACCAATGTCCAATACCAGGTGCTACTGTGTGACCAGTGTGATCCTAGTCTACACTGTTGTGTGAATGAAGAAATAAGATGAAATGATTTAATGTTCTTCAGACTGCAAACTGTGCAAATATCACAAGGAGGAACTACAGCATCTCCTCTGTTACCTTTCAATCTTAATGTAGTTTAAACAGAATACTTACCCTGCTCTTCTTCTTCAACTTCAGGCTCTTCTGTTAAGGCCTCCTCCATCACTTCCTCGGCAGGATCCACCTCTTCTGCAGCCTCTTCCAAAGTAGCAGGTTCTTCTACTGTTTCTTCAACAGGTGCTACTTCCTCTTCCGCTGATGAAAGCTCCTCCACTACTTCCTCAACTGAAACTGCCTCCTCTTCAGGAGCTGCCTCTTCAACAGGGGCAGATTCTTCTACTGTTCCTTCAAATGCTGCTGCTTCTTCCACTATTTCCTCAACTGAAGTTGCAACTTCCTCAAAGGTCTCTTCTACAGCAGCTGCTTCTTCAAGAACTGCTTTTCCAACAGGAACGGTTTCCTCAACTACTTCAACTGGTGCTGCCTCTGCTGTCTGATCAACAGACAGCATCTCTTCTACAGCCTCTTCAACATAGACAGCTTCTTTAACTACCTCCTCAACTAGAGCAGCTTCTTCCACAGTTTCATCAAGAGCTGCTTCCTCCATAGCAAAAACTTCCTCATCTGGTACAGTTTCCTCAACTGGCTCTTCTACAGCTTCCTCAGATGGCTCTTCAACAGGTTCCTCAGACAGGGCAGGTTCTTCAACTTCCACTTCAGCTGCTTCCTCAGCAGAAGTTGGCTCCTCAACTGCCTCATTGATGGCCTCATTAACAAGCACAGCTTCTTCTACTGCCTCCTTTTCCACTATCACTTCATCTGCTATTTCTGGCTCATCCTCAACCACTTCAGGCTCTTCTTCAGGAACCTCTTCTTGTTCTTTCAATTTTTGGTGGTTTTACCCCCTCCCTTCGTCCACGGCCTCAGGCTCCCCTTCGTCCACGGCCTCAGGCTCCCCTTCGTCCACGGCCTCAGGCTCCCCTTCGTCCACGGCCTCAGGCTCCTCTTCCTCCACGGCCTCAGGCTCCTCTTCCTCCACGGCCTCAGGCTCTGAAGAACACATTTTAATTTTTTAATGTTGTTTATTATTGATGTAGAAGTGATTATCCTGTTATTAACACAATATATTTCTACCAACGAGTCCAGAACCTTTTTGCTTCAAACAGCTGAAAAGCAACATCAATACTGCATTTGTGGAGAGATCTAGGACTGGTGTAGAAATGTAAAAGCACTTCTACACGAACAGTACAACGATTTATTACTGAACTGAATGAACAGCTCTACACCTCTAAATTTATTAAATGATCTAAATCATTCAATCATGTGACGGCTGAAGCTCTTGATGGTATCTGGATGAATTGATGTATTTTTCTGCTATGATCACGAGAGCTTCAGCCATCTTCACATCAAACATCAGAATACAGTAACGTGATTCCAGCGAGTTTGGCAGCGGCATGGCTGGCTGGCTGATTCGATTAGAACATTTCAGAAGTTTCTCACTAAATTTTCATTCTCTAGAGTTACTCAGAATGGTGCAAATAATAAAATAATGTCTGGATATTCATGTAGAAAATACTGTGCTTAAATCAAACAGACATTAACATTAAACTCAGTGTTCCAGGTCTGATTTCACTGCATCACCGGAGAGCTGTGTCTAATCTGTAGATAAAGTCACATTTTTATTAGAATTTAGCATTTCTAATGTACACATCAAACCGCTTCAAAATCACAGGATCAGAGTAAGATCTGTGGTTTGTGTTACCTGGAGGAAGCTGAGCTGTTTCTTCAACGTTAGCAGCGTGGATCTGTTCCTCTACCACAGGCTCTGCAGCTGGAGATCAGACATATGGGCAGCTACAAGTTCATTTTCATTTATCAAAATAATCAATACTTTAATTCTCAGAACAGTTTGTGTTGTTTAACAGATTAGTGGTGTTTAATTCTATTTCAGCAGTGATGATCTGCTGCAGTGGTGACGGGATGAAGGCCAAGTGTTGGAAGAGTAAAATAACCGAAATGTGGAACGCATAAATATTCCACCGCTACACACTCCTAACTCTGAGGATAAACCCCACTGTTTGAATCAGACAGGTGTAAGACGTTCAGAGCGTTAAGCACTTGATGAGGACACCTTCACAGAACACACAGGGTGTGTAAAGTGTGTGTGTCGCTCTTCATCAACACAGCGTCTGACACATGATAAAGACAGACATTTCTAAGCAAGTGTGTTTATCAAGGGAACTGTATGAACACACACACACACACACACACAATGTTTCAATTATTTCATCCCATGTTTGAATGAATCTTCTTCTTCTTTCAGCTTTTCCCTTCAGGGGTCGCCACAGCGAATCATCTCTCTCCACCTATCCCTATCTTCTGCATCCTCAACACTTGCCATGTTTGAATGAATAATGAACTCTAAAGATGTTGCTTGTATGATTTTTACCTTCAGCAGGAGCAGACGGTCCCGAGGCCAGAACATCAGGCTTCTCCTTCAGTCCTATAGGTTTCACACGTGGACGTACAAACATGAGGAACGACGTCTTAAACACAGCTCTCAATGCAGTGCAAGAGAGATTTGTTCAAATCAAATGATGCATCACCACATGACCATCGTTATCCATCAGAACCTCGGCGCTCAAACTCTACAATAAATACATGGTCTGTGGTTTGGTCTACTTTTGTTCCACACATTTTTATTCATGGACATGAAAGGAGTTCAGAGAAAGGACAGATCAGGGATTTTACATCATAAAGTCTCAATCTGTCTTCAAGAAACAGTTCAGTACGACTGCACCTTTCATCATCATCATCATCATCATCAGTTAAAGTCTCAAAGTCTCTTTACTCATTGAGTGAAAAAAAAAAGTCATTTTATTTTATTTATTTCAGTAAAACCAGAGATGGAGTCAGATAGCAGAGTGTAATACACACACAGGAGAAAAGAAAAAAACATGAAACAACTAGCTTTAAAATTCATTAATAAAGCGATCACAAGTCGTTGTGTAGAGCAGCAGAGCCACGCCATGAGTAATCGAAACTCTATGTTCTATGTATTAACTTTATGTTCTCTGTTTCTGACAGTTAAATCTTATTCCATGTAGAATTGTTGTTACTCTGTGGATCATTAGGTTTTTATTTAATGTGTAAAATATTTCGATTTCTTTTGCGCTATAAACCTGTTCATACAGAAAGACTGAAAGATCCAGAGCCGAGCCGAGCCGAGCCTCACACATCTGTTATCTGCTCTTTACATTAATGACGCCTCACTGCTTCTTTTTGTGCTTTTTAGCTTCTTTCCCGTCTTTCTCAGGTTCATCAGCAGCTTTATCGAGAGTCTTCTTCTCTTTCTTTTCCTCTTGTTCTTGTGTTTTTACCTTTCTCTCTCTCTCCTCTTTCTCTCTCCTGATGCGCTCCATGGCCTTGTCCACATCCTCCCTCTCGATCCTTTCTCCTTCCTCTCGGAGTCGAGCTTCAGCTCTCTCCCAGGCTTTAAGCTCGGATTCTTCTCTGATCCGCTCCAGGATCCTCTCCTCCTCCTCCTTGGCCAGGATGCTCCTCACCTCCGCCAGTGCCATCTTCGCGATCTTTCTGGCCTCCACTCTCTCGTGGATGATGGTCAGCTGCTCTTTAAGAGCTTCTCTCAGTCTCAGACCAACATCTTTGGCATGAGATTGTTCTACAGAGTGAGAGTCTTATTGATGATGTTTAAAGGCCACACTGCAGACTGTTCATGCAAATCACCAGCGTTTAGTCAGATTAATGCTGAAACTGCCACGCCTCTGAAAAGTGCTGAGTCACTGCATAGTTTTTATTTTTTCTGATCTAGTCCATTCCTCTGATTAATTGAGTTACATCACTGCCACAGGCTGCGGTGGTGAAGGAGAACATCCTGATGAGATGCTAATCCTGATCTGTACACCTCAACACCCACACCCACACACGCTGTGAGAGGTTACTGTTTCACTGGTTGTGTGAGAGACGTCCTTCATCTATCTCCTGTCACACACCTCTGACATCAGCAGGACGTCAACTCACAAAACCTTAAACAGCTCGAGTTACTTTAGCAGGTTTTCACACTGGTCAGGTTTGCTGAAGGTCCGAATCCAAGTGTGTTTGTTCCTGGTGTCTCCCAAAGCATTGTTCTGGAGTCTATCAACCCTTGGTGTGTTTGCCTTCAGCTTACATCACGTTATGATACACAGTACTGACTCGCAGCATTCTGCAGACCCTCGTGGTGTAGGTGTGTTACTGACCGTGCGTCCTGGACTAAAACACACACACACACACACTACTTTAAGTGCAGATTATGAGCTGCGTTCACATTCACAGAATCTCAGCACGGCGCTCACTTCCTGCTCCACACCACAGCTTTCTCATTGCCGTGGTGCGAGCTGTGCCGTTTCCGACTAAATGGCCAGTGTGAAAGCCTCATAATTTATTCTATAAAAAATGTTTAAAACAATATGAAATGAAGCACATCGTAGCTGATGGTGAGAAATTCACTGAACTTCAAACCGATGCATGTTAAAGCAGATTGTCAAACTCCAGACACAGTTTTGTTAATGAGCATCCAAACTCCAACATCACCAAGCAGCTTCAAACTCTCACACCAAACACTAGGTTCATTAAAATACCTCTTTTCTTGGACAAATCTGCAGGTTTCTCTTCTGGGACATGAAGAAAAAAACAGACATTAAATAAACAGACATCCTGAATAAACCTCACAGTAACACCATCATCTCATCTGCTGGATAACGAGGACATGAAGAAAAAAACGACGTCTTCATGTCAAATGAAATCCCTGCTGTTCTCCGAGACCATAATCCCATAATGTCGACATCTTGAGATCCGAAACCAGTGAAATACTGAGTCGATTATTTTTATGGCGCTATTTTTAATAGAATTTAAAAATACCACACTGTGATGGTGTAAGATCACCATACGCCTGGAAGGTGCCTTCAGGATCAAAGAATAGCGTTAATAATAATAATAATAATAATAATAATTATTATTAAATTTTTATTATTATTATTATTATTATTATTATTATTATTATTATTAAGAACAGCATATCTCCTGAAAGTGTAAACACTTGAGTGCGTTCCTAAGACTGTTTTATTCCATAAATCTCTGCTTCAGGATGATAAAGTGAGGCTGCAAACTAAATATTAGAAAATACATCCAGAAGCAGACCTGACACTTTACAACAACAACAACAACAACAACAACAACATGATATTACGGTCTCAGTCGTCTCCTACAATTGTGAAATGAAACCCAGCACTGCTCGAGTATTTTAATGAATCTTTCAATAGAACACTGAGACTTTTAGATGCTGTGGTGATAAAAAAAAAAAAAAAAAAAAAAAAAAATAGGCCCGATATCACACAGTGTTTTTTGGTGGCTGAATTCAGCAGGTCATGAGGTCAGCAGTCTCTTTTTGTTCCTTTATCTACTGGTCAGTGTGAGGTCACTAAAACAGCAGTAATGTGTTAAAAACATTCAGATTTCTGATATAAAAGAAAAGATCAGGTCTTAAGGAGATTAAAAGCATCTGAGAGAGAAGGTTAGAGTCCAGTTAATTCTCTTCACTACAGAGTGAAACACACCGCAGGCTGAAATTCACCTGAAAACCCGTTATTGCTCTGAAGCTCGTTAAAGTGATGAAATGATCCACAAGAACAACACAGGAATCATGTTAAACATCTTGAACAGTGAAACCTGAACACGGCAGTCGTGTGTTTGGCTTTAAAGTCAGTTTCAGAAACAAAGTGAGGAGCAGAAACACGGCAGAAGAAGAAATGTGCAAAATGTGGAAAGTTCAGCAGAAAAGGTGTTCAGATCATCTACAGGTTCAACATGCACAACCTCAACACTGCGTTCCTGGATAGGGAATTGAAGCAGTGTGTGTGTGTGTGTGTGTGTGTGTAAAAAGCTAATTATTGACCAGAAGTGGAGAGATGAGAACACTTCAGTGTAGAAATATTTGTCTATCTGTTCTAACAGGAAACAGAAGAACTCTGAGAAGCTGAAGCGAGTTGGCGTCTCAGCTGAAACGCGACATGGAGAGTAGATGAAGGTCACATGAAGGTCAAGCTGATGAACCTGAATTAGTTACTGCTGAGAATGTGATAAATACAGAGCCATAAACTGGGATAATAAAGCTAGCAGTAACGGTAATGTATACCTATTAAATATCAGCACTGGTCTCATCTGCAGATAAAAGCCATGTTTACGTCATTAAATAGTTTTTATAAAAGTGCTGCAGAAGACCAGGTTTTCTACACAGAATATTTACAGCTGAAAAACATCAACAATTCATCAAGTCCTGTGAAGTGACTGGAAATAAAAATCAGAGAGTCTGAGAAGAAAATCTCCTTCAAAAGTAGTGTGTGTGTGTGTGTGTGTGTGTGTGTGTGTGTGTGCGTGTCTGTCTGTAAAAATCAAAATTACTGGTTCTGAAGTCCTAAAATGACGTATGTCTTTTGACCCTGAGCCCCTTCAGTCTGAGACGTGCCGGAAACGTCGTCTGTCGCAGCTTCAGATTCATCGTCCTCAACCGTTTCAAACGGACTCATAATGTCATAGAGGAACGTGAAGAAACCTTGAAACCAATCAGAACCTTCTTCAGCTAAAATATCAAGCACTTCCTCAAGGGACTCAGAACTTTCTGTACTGCCATCTCGAGTCAGGCCTATTTAAATGTGGAACACAGAGAGAGAGAGAGGAGAGAGAGAGAGAGAGAGAGAGAGAGAGAGAGAGAGAGAGAGAGAGGAGAACAACAGAGGGAAAGAGAAATGGAAGACATGGTGGTAGAACAGGAAATTGGAAAAACAGAGGGAGAGGAAGTTAAAGGTGAGGTTTAATAGGAAACTAGAGCTGAAGGAAAGTTATACACTAAAGTTAAAGTGAGAACAGCAAACAAGCAAGGCAAGCTGACCAAACCCTGCTGTAGTGGACACAATGAAAGCCTGGTTTATACTTCTGCGAGAGCGAGGCTGCGAGAGCGAGGCTGCGTTACTGCACATCACCTACACTGTGTTCACTGGGATTGTGTTAGAGGAAAAATAAAATAAAGTGTGAGTTTAATCCTAGAGAAGAGGTTTCATTGCAGACTAACAGCTCGAGTTAGCACTAAAGTGAGTTTTATTTAATCAGATTCTGGAAAAGAATTATTCTGGTTTTTTCCTCTACACCTGTACAGGTGGCGCTGCCTCGCCCTCCAGCCTGCAACACGGAACCTTCTGGATCATGATAAAGGACTGTGAGATGTGGTGATAAAGTCCTCTCGCGGCCAATCAGAGCTCACCTGAAGGTCAGGTGACACAAAGCACGGTGGACACACAATGTGCTGCATGCCACATTACCCATAATCCCCCTCTCACACACAGTACAGTGCAGAAGTATAAAGCAGTCCTGAGCAATACTGTAATTCTGATCAAGTAAACCTATGATTTAACACACACACACACACACACACACACACACTTTGTATTTGCGGTGGAACAAAAATAAACCAATGTCAGCCATGCAACACAAACCAAACAGTTAAATGTTAATCCTCTGTCCTGTTGGTGTGTTAAATCCTGTGATGCAGTGTGTGTCCACTGACCCAGCAGGACCTTCGCGTCCTCCACATCGAAGTCTCCGTCACCGTCAGCGTCGTAGGACGAGAGTTTACCTGGTGAAGACGTTTAGATTTAATTCAGTGATTTCATACTGAAAGTCCACAAAGTCTTATAAATAAAGTTAGATTTTGATAAAAAGTCTTGATTTCCTCTATATAATGAGACTTTTGGGACAGACTGTGTCATTTCTAACGGACTGATGAAGCTCTCCGTGTGTGGTGAAGGAGATATTTCATATATTTTATTGAATTTAAAGTCATACCTTGTAAAATCTCTGAAATATTATACCGCAAGTCCTGTGCCTTGGCTGCGTGTAGAATTAAGACCAGAATACACAGACATGCAAACTCATTAAAATCAATTCCAGTTCAGTTAAATAACTTCACATGCCGATGGTCAGATAGCTGTAATGTCCTCGTCTGGACACAACATCGTTAACGTAGACGTTTAAAAGATTGTAGACCGCTGAAGAGAGCAGATGTGACGCGTCTCTGAGACAGACACGTGACATACGTTTTAAGGAGTTTAATGTACAATACTCTTTTAATAACATGTCTTCTGTACGATGAAGGACTCACCGATCACTCCCTGATAATCCACCAGATCAAAATAAACCACAGCGACGGAGGTCCAGACGCCCAGAAGAGCCAGAACCATGAACCAGGTGAAGAACGACACCCCACCTTTAGCTCCGCCCTTTTTCCCATTTTTATTCATTTGCGGCTTGGCATCTAAACAACAGAACATAAAGAAACAAAAGGAAACAGTGTGAAGGGTTATAATGGAAAGTGTGTGTGTGTGTGTGTGTGTGTGTGTGTGTGTGTGTGTGTGTGGACTGCTACAGCCTTTAAACAGTAAACAATTAAATATCACTAGACACACACTAGGGCTGCACGATTCTTGCAATAATATGAATCACGATTGTTCTCCATGGGAATTGAGATCACGATTCTCATTTTTTCAACAAAAATTATTTCACTCAAGTACAAAAAATAAAAAAACAGGACATTCAGTTATAATAAAGTGCTGGAGTAAGAAAAGAGCACGAGCCTATCAACATTGAGGTTTCAGGGTGGAACGCAGGCATTAGTGGCGTTACCTTGCGGTGCTGCGAGGGTGCCAAAGCACTGCTTATAAATTCTGACACTTTGCGCATCGTCTTCGGGTTTAAACCCGAAAAAAGTTCCACACGGTGGAGTGTGCTCCTTTTTTCTGTACCGATACTGGTACATCCTCACTCTCACCGTCACCACCAGGATTTTCCACGCTGTGGTTCATTTTTATTTTCCTCTTACCGCTACAAATCCAAAGTACTGACTGACTCCGACTGATTAGGTCTTCCTGCTCGTTACACGTCACGTGAGTGATAGCGGAACACGGCCAATGAGGGAGAGGAGAGAAGTGATCAAGATTACTGAGGTTATGATAAATGATGATGATGATGGTGGTGTTGGTGATGATGGTAGTTTATTCCAGAGCTCCAGCAGAATTTTAAATGATTTCTACTGTTATTAATTAAAGCTACAAATCTGTCGGTCTCGTGCTGTTACTGTTACACACGTGTGTTTAAACTCAGTTCCTCAGAATGAAACACACTGACCAGCAGAAATCAACTCTCAGGCTGAGTGTATGGTGTGTTAAAGCTGCAGATCAGAGTGGAGCTGAAAAGGTTAGTGTTATAAATAAAACACACACCACCCCCCCCCGAGAGCAGAAAGAGAATGAACAGGTGCTGAGTCTACTCTGTTCCTCTTGGTCACACACTCACACTTACTATAGTGTGTGTCTCATACACACACACAAAACACTCACACACAAAACACTCACACACACACTCAATTAGATATAAACCCAGTAGAGGTTACTGATCTGATCTGAAGGTCTGAAGATAAAGAGAACTCCATCCTGGAAGTGATCTGAACCTCTCAGTTTCTCTGTACACAGCCTGAACCCTCCGATTTTTCCCCTTTACCTCCTTCTTCGTTCAGCTCCGTGACCTCGGCCCTCGGCTCCCCCATTGCTCCACACGAGCAGGAGCGTCTCTCAGCTCGGACGCGTCCCAGACCACAGAGCTCCAGCAGCTGCGCAGCCTTTTGTTCCACAACAATTTAACATGGAACTCGGACAACCCCTCTGTTATTTATAAACCAGCAGTGTGTGTGTGTGTGTGTGTGTGTGTGTGTGTGTGTGTGTGTGTGTGTGTGTGTGTTATAGAATGAGATACCCTCATTTAGTTAGTGGTTAGTGTTTGTTACTGCACTGATTCAATCACACACACACACACACACACACACACACACACCCCCCAAAACCGTACTGCTCTCAGGTAATTTAGATTATTTAGGAAAAGTTCTCTCACGGCTGTTGGGCTCAGACTTGCACAGAAATTTTTCTTGTAAAAAAATTAAAAAATAAGTAAATAAATAAAATAAAATAAAATAAAAGGATCAGTCAGGATTTAGGCCTCATCATAGCACAGAGGCAGCACTGGTTAAACTGGTTAAAGTGGTAAATGACCTGTTACTGACCTCTGATCAGGACTGTGTCCCCTTGCCTGTTTACCCTAACTTTACTGGAGCTTTTGACCTCATCGTTCATAACAGACTTCTACACAGGCTAGAACGGGTTGGAGATATGAACAGCCCTTTGCTGGTACACGCTGACTACAGCTAGTAAATGTGTGAATAAAAGTTATGGTTTGGTGTTCCACAAGGTTCTGTCTTAGGCCCACTGCTTTTCTCCTTATATATGCTACCCCTTGGTGCAATTATTCATAAACATGGTATTAGCTTCCACTGTTATGCGGATGACACACAGCTATATGTTTCAGCTAAGTCAGATGAGAGACACCAGATTATTAAGATTGAAGAATGTGTAAAGGACATTAGACAGTGGACGGTCACTAACTTCCTCCTGCTTAACTCTGACAGACAGAGGAGCTTGTACTAGGACCACATGCAGCTAGAAGTAAGCTTTCTGATTACAGAGGAACTGTGGATGGTCTTTCTGTTTCATCTCATACAGCAGTAAAAGATCTTGGTGTGACACACACACACACACACACACACACACACAAAATGCACAAACACAGGTAGAGAGAGACACACACACTGAAACACACACCTACAATCAAGCTGAAACACGTGTGCGCACAACGACACACACCCCAACACAAGTGCACGT
The DNA here is from genome assembly GCA_033459395.1 of Hemibagrus guttatus. Classification (NCBI taxonomy): domain Eukaryota; kingdom Metazoa; phylum Chordata; class Actinopteri; order Siluriformes; family Bagridae; genus Hemibagrus; species Hemibagrus guttatus. The sequence goes on from JAUCMX010000011.1 coordinate 26,203,400, forward strand.
TCAGCATCCACACCCAGTTATTCCACACACACACACCCCATCACAACCAGTTATTCAATACACATGTTCACACTGACACATCAACTCACACAAGCACAATGACATGAGTTCATACCTAGTTAATTAAATACATGTGCAGATTAACACACACACACACACACACACACACACGTACATTCACATAAACATGTGTGCAATCAGTGTCACACAGTTAAAAACACACAAGCCTATAGCAGCCCATGTACACACCAGTGCGAGTATAAACCTGCACTCCGGGTATAAACACAAGGACGAGTACACAACAAAACACTCCCACAATCCAGATCAGCACTCAGGTGGAGTGTGTAACGGCAGCAGGGGTGTGTTATGGAGAGAAATGGGTCATGAAAACGTCATGCTTTACCATGTGTTCAGCCCCGAGGAGTCAATCAGAGACTGGAAGAAGGAGCAGGGACATCATATTACATATACAACTAAATGCATTTAATAAAATAACAGCTTTATACACACACACACACTCAGACAGACCAAAATCTCCAGGGTCTTTAAATCTAAACATATGAACTGAGTGTTGTGTATAAAAACTTAATTTAGACACGAGTCACTAAATAACTCCTGAAGTCAACACTGAGGGGTGTGTGTGTGTGTGTGTGTGTGTGTGATTTTTTCAACAGTAGACAATAAACTCTGTATAACAATCTATTTCAGTATAAAGTGTAAAGAACAACTACAGATGAAGTGAAGCGCTCGTTACTGATTAATACACATACATTTAAATAGAAGTCTGACATTAATCTTGGACTTTTCTACCATGTTTCTGTTCTGTAAAGCTGCTCTGAGACAGTGTGTGTGTGTGTGTGTGTGTGTGTGTCTATTGTTAAAAGCGCTATACAAATAAAACTGTAAACAGTAATAAATGATTATTTTATATTGTAATGTACATTTAACAAACACAGGCTTCATTATCTATTAACATCACTAACATCCACATATAATAATAAACCTGGTGATCATCTGAAGTTATTCATTCTAGTTAATAATACTGCAGGATTCCAGCTCGACCCGTAACTCTGTGCATTAAACTACAATACAAAGACTAAACACTCAAAGAGTTTACATTTCTGGTGTTTAGCAGACTCTTATCCAGAGCGACTTACATTTTATCTCATTTAATACAGCGTGTCAGGTGAGGGTTAGGGGCCTCGCCCGGGGGCCCAGCAGGGGCAGCTCAGTGGACCTGGGATTTAAACTCACAACCTTCTGATCAGATCAACACCTTCACCACTGAGCACCACGTCCACACGTCTGAATGTTTAACAAAAAAAACAAAACTAATTTAACTGTGCTTAACTGAATAAAACAGGATTAGTTCAACTCACTTCTAATGGAAATAAAATATTTATAGAAAGTACAAAATTATTACTAACAGAAATTTAACATAGACTCCTGTTTAATGAGAAACCAGTGAAAGACTGCAGAGGAGAAAAGATTTAAAGAGATAAAGAAGGTTTGTGGATCTGAATGAAGATGAAAGAGGAGGAGAGGCTGAGAGCTGAAGGCCACGTGTAACTTCATCTGAAACCTGCTCGCGCGCACACACACACACACACACACACACACACACACGAGATAAGACCCAGACCTTTACACACACACACACACACACACACACACACACACACACACACACAACACACACACAATGCGTGTGGGACAGCCTGGGATTATTACAGAAAAATGACTGACCATTAAACTCCACCATAAAGCAGGTCCAGACAGTAATACAGGAGATTATGATGAAAGATCATTTTGTAAATCCAGATGTGTTTATCGAACAGGATTGAGATTGGTGCTGCTGATTATTTCCAATCCTCTTCCTTCTACTGTGTGATCAGCTCAGTGTGTAAACCTGCTGTGTGTGTGTGTGTGTGTGTGTGTGTGTGTGTGTGTGTGTGTGTGTGTGTGTGTGTGTATGTATCTGCATTGATAAACCCCTTCTCCATCTCACTGCAGGATTCATCTGAAGCTCTTTTCTGCAGAAATTAATCAGAACTCGAATCTAATCTTTCTGTTTTCACTCCAAACTTGTGGGAATTAAGACACACACCTTTCTTGCTTTGTCCTCGGGAGGTTTTCTTCGGTGCCATTTCCTCTGGTCGCTTCTCCGATTGTGTCTGGTTTCACAGTTTAATCCCAAATTCACTCTCAGTTTAATGTGACGGACTTTTGCAGATATCTAAATAATGAAACCGAGTAAAATCAACCCGATCCCTCCCCCTGCACTAACTCAAGCCTCATAGCAACCCGACCACTGGCTTTGAGTGACTCAGCACTCGGCCAGTGATAAACTCGGAATGTAGCTGTAGGCGGGGCAAAGAAAAAATGTCAGCCAATCCCCACGCGAAAGCTTCTGCCTTGATTCAATCGTGTGGATAGCCGCGGGTTAAACCCCGCCCACTGCATGCTCTGGAACGTGGCAAGATGGAAGATTCGAGTTATCGCGATATTACAGCTGTCTTTGAAGTTATCGCGAGATTCCGCCTGCTGTGTTTACGGTTTACGGATTAAAATAGACAAGGCGTTATATAATTTGTAAAAGTTTATTTTAAGATTGTGTAGTTGTTTAGCGGTTCATAGGAAGATTTTCCATCTTTTGTTTTAAAATGAAATGTGCAACAAATCGAGAGATATAAAAAGCGTGTGGTTATTATAATATTTCTATGATATAATGTGTGCGTTCAACATGTGTGTGATCAAACCCTCAGATTATACAACACAGCACTGTTTACTGGGGAAATGATTATTTATGTTATTGTGTTATGTTATTTTAGAATATTAGTGTAAAATTTCATCAGTGTGTGTCCTATGCAGTGAACCGAGATTCCTGAACACTTACATTTCTGGCATGTAGCAGACGCCCTTATCCAGAGCGATTTACATTTTCATCTCTTTTTTTTTTTTTTTTTTTTAATATACAACTGAGCATTTTTTGGGGTTAAGGGCCTTGCTCAGGGGCCCAGTAGTTGCAGCTTGGTGGACCTGGGATTCGAACGGACAACCTTCCGATCAGTAGTCCAATGCCTTAACCACTAAGCTACCACATCCCACATCCCCATGTTGTTCTCGGTACAGAATGTTTCAGATCCTGGAGTTCCTCCTCTCTCACTGCCTTTGTCCTCCATCATCAACAAATCGAGAGATATAAAAAGCGTGTGGTTATTATAATATTTCTATGATATAATGTGTGCGTTCAACATGTGTGTGATCAAACCCTCAGATTATACAACACAGCACTGTTTACTGGGAAATGATTATTTATGTTATTGTGTTATGTTATTTTAGAATATTAGTGTAAAATTTCATCAGTGTGTGTCCTATGCAGTGAACCGAGATTCCTGAACACTTACATTTCTGGCATGTAGCAGACGCCCTTATCCAGAGCGACTTACATTTTCATCTCTTTTTTTTTTTTTTTTTTTTATATACAACTGAGCATTTTTTGGGGTTAAGGGCCTTGCTCAGGGGCCCAGTAGTTGCAGCTTGGTGGACCTGGGATTCGAACGCACAACCTTCCGATCAGTAGTCCAATGCCTAGGGTTAGAGCTTAATGAAACTAACTGGATTAAATTACCAGCTGATTTACTTTTAAACTCCTTTAAAACTGTACTTCCTGAATCATTCACCTACGCTGACACACACGTCCATGTGAGGGATGTAGAGTTTAGAGGATGTGTGTTTAATCTGCAAAACTATCAACATCATCAGGATCTGAAATACAAATAATGTCATCTTTTATTTTGTGTCAGAATCAGTCAGTAAAATGAGTGCAGTTTCACACTGAACACAAACTCATTTAAACTTTGATTTAAGATTTTTTTTGACGACAAAAATGATCAGCTTTTAATCAGCCAAATGTCTTCAATGAACAAGTCTTCTAAATGTGTTGAAAGTTGCACTGGGTTGGTTGTGACATCATAACAAACTAAATTCGAGTCACGGAAAGAAAAGAACACAAAAGAAGCAGCTAATGTTATGAGATCGTCCTGCTCTGATTGTCCTTCACTTCCTGTACCTCCAAATCCCCTGCAGCAAAAATATGCCCTTTAGGAGAAGGAGCCTGAATCTTCATCATCATCAAGTGATCTCATCATCATCTCTACCCTCTTCAGTTAGTAATAGTCTTATTCCATTTATCATCATTACAGCCACTGTATTTTATTTATTCATCATACTTCATTTTATTTTGTATTTGCATTGATCTTTTTTAACTATTCTGCGTGCCTTAAATTTCCCCAGGGGATAAATAAGTTTTTTTAATCGATTTGAATTAATAAGTGAGCTGATTCTATCAAAAAGCTGCTAAGTGAAAAAAAATAAAAAGTTTATGAAATCTCAGTGAAAATAGAAAGATTAATTTGAGCTAACAAAATACTTAAGGAAGTTAATCCGCAGGACATTCCTTACCAACACCGGAAAAATATATCTCTGTTCCTGTGTTCCTCTAGCTATCAGGATCTTAAAGCCTTTTACACAAGCTTCTGGTTTTCACTTAAATCTTAAAAACTTTGAATTGTTCGCTGTCAGTGAGTGCAATGTAGAGTTTCTGATATTCCTATAAAGGAACCTGTTAGTTATTTAGATATTAATATAGATTCAAATGAAGCTCAGAGATTTCTTCATAACCTTAACCCACTCACTGAAAAAAACAAATCAGAAATTCATTCAGTGACTTTTACGAGATTTGTCTTTAAGAGGAAGAGTTCTGCTCTGAAAGGGTGAAAGATAGATTTTTACTTTTCATTATTTTTTTTTTAGATGCATTAGTTTTAATTAATTATTGTTTCTATCTTGTATTGTAAGCCTTGTTTATTATGTTTATTATTAGCTCTATTTTCTTAACACTTTCTTATTTTTCATCTACAGATCCTCTGGTGTTTCTGGTCTGATTTTTAATGTAAAAAAACTACTTCCGGTTCTTCGGGCAGTTTATCGGAAATACTGCGTTGTGTCGTTGTACCACTGGGGGGCGACACTGAGACACAAACGAGCAAAGAGTCCTGAATTTTTCATCTCAGATTTTCTGCATTTTCATTCGCAGTTAAACACAAAATCTCCTTTAATTAAACTCTGAGACACTTAATAACAGGAAAGTAGGGTTTTATTTCGCATGTTTATGTTAATACACAACTTTTACAGGAAATATGTGTTAAAGTAAACATTTTTCTTCTCTCGTATTAACAGTAATATTCTGGATCTGTATGAAGCTACTGCATTTCTGTTTGGATTTCAGTGTGGATTTGTTGGTCATCAGTTCTGAGGCTGCAGTGACCCCGTGTGTGATCCAATCTTTTCCTTTATCATAACTTCGGGGTTTTAAATTCTGATTTTTTGGCACTGTGGAATAAAGCAGTTTGTGGCAGATTTCTGCTTCACCTCATGACCCTGTGTTTCATTTGTTAGATGGATTAAAGAGATTATTTACCAGTGATTATTTACCTGACCTTACTTTAGGTCAGTCGGTTACTTGAGTTCCTCTTGTAATAGATTATCTGTTGCTCCGATGTGAAAATTAGACACTAAACACTTGGTTTTTGTTTCCTTCTGTTTTTGTTTTATGCACCAAAAGAGTGCTTTTTTAACCCTAATCTCTTTAACGATCTATAAACAGGGTCGAAGGTTCCAACACAGTAAAATAACTCAACATGAGAAATGATTAGAATCGTTATATAAATAAAATGAATCTCAGTTACTTTCACATTTACACAAGTGAATCATGACTACCAGGACTGAGGACTAAACACAAGCTGGACATCAGTTTATTATTGACAAAAAACTGAAGGTGTGTTTATACAAGCACAAAGTTCATATACACACACACACACACACACTGTAGTCTTATACTGATAAATAGTAACTTTGTTTCTTGTTTCGTTGTTTCTATACTTCTGTACAGCTGCTTTGAGACAATGTCCAGTGTTTAAAGCTCTATACAAATTAATTGAATTGAAAAATAGCAGAAAGTCTCCAAAAACCTGAACCCAAAACATCTATCTCCTGAAATCTGGTACAAAAATTAGTATTAAATATAGAGATTTTGTCTGGTTAATGACAGAGGAATGTTAGTCAAACCGTAAAACACAAAGGATTTGTTGCTATAAATGAACTCCATGAAATAAACATAGACGTTTAATAAATTCTCATTTCTTTAATCAGGTGAAAGTCTGAAGTTCATGCGGAACATCAGCGAGACGATGACGTCATCAGCTCTGACATGAGTCGCCTCCCGAATCCACGCACAGACCCTGTAGGTAGTCTTCGGCCTGCAGGATGTCCCGCGTCCACTCCTCACACAGCTCGTCTACGCTCGGCCCCGAGCCGCCCAGGTCCAGCGGGAGGATGGACTGAGGGAAGAACTGAGAGAGGCTCGTCGTGTACAAGCTGCTGTGGAAATGAATCTACAGCACAAACACACATTTATTATAAACACCTTTTCCTTTCTAATCTCTCACAGCTGAGTGCTAAAGTCATTAACACAGAGGTGTGGTAATTATCAGATGTGGAGAAGAAGGTGCTACTTAAAGAAAGAGCATTTATGTTTCCTTTATTAAAATAGAGTCATTCTGGAATTACTTCGGAATATCCACAGAGGACTCAGTTCACACCTGAGACTCACCTGGACGCCTTCAACAACTTCACAAAGGGACCGTATGATGTATCTGGTATATAAAGTACAGATCCAGTTTATCCGGATTTCTAACAATATCACAACTTATATAAATAGAACCAGACGGTTTAATAACCAATGGGCAGCACACAGGTCTCTGGGCTAATGCTGATGAACTGTGTGAAGAGACCTGGTGGAGATGCCATTGTGGAGATGGAGATTGTGGAGAAGCTGAAAGTTTGAATTGAAATTCCTGTTCTTGTACAGAAAACCTGACTGAATCATCATGGACCATGTCTCAGGACATTCCTCATAGAAGGACTGTGTTTGTGGTCATTAACCTATCAGCTAGAGATCATTACCCTGAACACTAATTCACGCTGTAACAGTGTGCTGCCTCAGGGCTGTGGTATAACTGCCCCCTGGGGTAAGATCAGACCATATCCACCAGCTGGAGTTCAGGGTGATCTGTCCGGTCCTCAAGATTCCTGCCAGTGTTGGTTCCCTTCAAGAACGCGGTAATAGTCAGCTTATGAAATAGCAAAGAAAGTTGAAGAGCTCTCACTCACCCTCTTTGACAGCTACATATTTGTCATGGCTGTGGGATAGTGTGGTAAGTTGCTTTGTATGTCCAGGACAATGGAGTCTACATGCAGAGCTGATGGCCTAGATCTCAGAGAGGTTTGGTGAGACCAGTGGCGAATCAACACAGTGCCAATTGCAGTACCTCCTGAGAGAACCAGACGGTCATTTATTGTGGGATGTGGTACTCAGTGGTGAAGGTGTTGGACTACTGATCAGAAGGTTGTGAGTTTGAATCCCAGGATCACCAAGCTGCCCTTGCTGGGCCCCTGACTAAGGCCCTTAACCCTCACCTGCTCAGTTGTATAAAATGAGATAAATGTAAGTTTCTCTGGATAAGGGCATCTGTCAAATGCCAGAAATGTACATTTATTCTTCTTATAGCTTTATTAACTTTATTTATTTTAATTTATAGGTTTGTGATGGTTCCCTTTCTTTACTTTTTATTTTCTACATCTCTGGTCATTTCCTGTAATTAACTGAACCGTTTTATACGTGAAAAGAGACACTACGCTTGTTAGAGAATAAGTTACACAGTCTAAAGGTGAAGTTTACTGACCCTCTGTTTAATTTTGTCCGGCAGAAGCGGTTTGATCATCGTAAACACGGGTCGGAAGAATCGGGGCTCGTTGATGAAGTGGATCCCACGCACCTTTAACGGAAACGAGTCCTGAGAAAACAAGAAGGAAGACATGATTATACCTGTATGTAAAAAAAATAAAAATACTCTATTCTTTTCACTAACCCTAGGAAGGCCAAAGAGGAGGTACATGGATGGAATTACTGAGGATATGAAGCTAGTGGGTGCAAGTGTTGAGGATGCAGAAGATAGGGATAGGTGGAGAGAGATGATTCGCTGTGGAGACCCCTGAAGGGAAAAGCCGAAAGAAGAAGACGACTCTATTCCTTTCACTATACTGTGCTCTATGAGAGCTTCTGTACCCAATAAACTCATTTAAATGCCTTATTAGCTTTTATAAATTCTGGAGTAGTGAAAATGTTGTACCGTGAGGACACAGGAGATCTTTTTCGCCAGTGAAGGGGTGATTTGGAAGGCGTGATTGAAACACCAGCCCTGAAGGTCAAAAATAGCTTTGAGTCCATTTCTCTGAGTCTCACTCTCCCGAACAATCAGCTCAGACGTGATGAGACTGACCCGGAAAACTTCATACGCTGAAAATTCCTTCGGATTCCAGCGACCTGAGAACAGCCAGATGAAATAAACACGGTTTGTTTTTATGTCACAGTGTTTATGTTACACTGGTAAAATAATCTCATCGGCTTTTATAAGAGCTCAGTGTTTATCCTGGAAAAAACTATTCTCTAAATGTGTAAAAATGAACATCTGTACATCTGAATACTGACCGATCCTGTAAATTAACACTCTGCTCCCAGAAGCATCTCTGGACCTGAGAACCGCATGGTAATTGTTTTTCAGAAGGCCGATGACAGAGGACGGGCGCAGGTCAGCACTTATTTCAGGACACTCTTGTCTCCATTTATGATAATTAATCAATAACTGTGGAGAAATATCATAAATGTGTAATATAAAAATCATGAATACTTCTAAGAACTCAGGCAGGTTTTTACTGAGAGTTGTTCATGGTCACATTACTCTCGCATAATTTCACTTGGTGTCTCAGAGTTTGCACACATTTAGCACTGCTCAGATTCCTACAGGGTCTCAGTGGGGAAGAAGCCCTCGAGATCACAGGAGCTTCTGGCCAAATGTTGTTCTGGACAGAAGACTAGTTATCAGGAAAGATCAGGAATGCAAACTAAGGACCATGTCGTTTCTACATACTGACATTGATCTGCTTTCAAGGCAAAAGCAAGATTTTTTTCAATCTGCTACATATCTTTCTGAATGTGGATCTATCCCACCTCACACATCTGGTCCTGACGAGTTGATTCTTTCACATTCACATCTATGGCATTTGGCAGAAGGTCTTATCCAGAGCGAGTTATAGAAGTGTTCTGAAATTTTTGGCAAGGGATAAATCCTGAAACTGGGATCGGTGAAGCCATGCTGGAGGATCAGAGGGAGAGTGCTGCAATGCTGGGTGTGATAAATGCTCCAGGGTCAGAGGGTGCTGGTCCGCTTATGGCTTTGTAGCAAAGCATAAGTTCTTTAAATCTGACGCAGCAGCTACAGGAAGCCATTGGAGGGAGAGCAGCCCTGTGGTGGTGTGGGAGAACTTAGGAAGACTGAAGTTATGAAGAAACCTTGAGAAGAGCCAGACCCAAAATCAAGCCCATCCTCATAGGGTGACACTGGAGCGTGTGATAATAAATAATGTCCTGTCTACAGCTGATTATAGTCAAGTGGGGTTGTGCAACCAGTCTAACTTATAAATCAACAATTTCTGAATTTCTTAAAGATTTAAGACTAATTCCTTCCTGTCAATGCCTTCAAACCTTCAGTCATGGTGACCTGAGCGCAAAACAGACAGCAGTTCAAAGCCTACACCATGGTCTCCAAGTGGTTTGTCCACAGTAGTCCCATGTATCTCCAGGCTCCACGTAAAGCTAGCTCCAGCAGCAGTGTGGAACACCAAGTGATGAGAATCCACTCAGAAGTAGGGCATCAGGATGGATCAGGAGAGAAGAAGCAGTCAAGCGGGCAGTTGGTACATGCCCAGATGTTATGGAGCCACGGATTGTAGTAGGGATAAAGTGCAGGAGGTTGAGATGGTCTGGAGCAGTGTGGAGGGGATCGGATCCAGTGGGCAGGTAGTAGGATTGCAGGACATGATGACTTGCAGGATCCCTTCTGTCGATAGATTCATAAAACGTACCAATGAAAGAGAAGATGAGTGTGTAGTGTAGGAGTTGGGGTCCTAGCCCCAAATCTTAACCCTACCAACGTGCTACAGCTGGACACTTGATCAAGGACCTTAACCATCAACTGCTCGGTTGTATCTTCTTCTTCTTTCGGTTTTTTCCTTCAGGGGTCGCCACAGCGAATCATCTCTCTCCACCTATCCCTGTCTTCTGCATCCTCAACACTTGCACCCACTAACTTCATATCCTCATTTATTACATCCATATACCTTTGGCCTTCCTCTTTGCCTCCTGCCTGGCAGCTCCATGTCCAACATTCTCCTACCAATATACTCACTCTCCCTCCTCTGAACATGTCCAAAACATCTTAATCTGGCCTCCCTAACTTTGTCCCCCAAACGTCCAACATGAGCTGTCCCTCTGATGTACTCATTCCTAATCCTGTCCAATCTTGTCACTCCCAAAGAGAACCTCAACATCTTCAGCTCTGCTACCTCTAGCTCTGACTCCTGTCTCTTCCTCAGTGACACTGTCTCTAAACCATACAGCATGGCCGGTCTCACCACTGTTCTGTACACCTTCCCCTTGATTCTCGCTGATATTTTCCTCTCACACAGAACTCCCCACACCTTTCTCCACCCATTCCAACCTGCCTGCACTCGCTTCTTTACCTCTTTCCCACACTCTCCATTACTCTGGACTGTTGACCCCAAATACTTGAACTCCTGTACCTTCTTCACCTCTTCATCCTGTAACCTTACTGTTCCACTTCCCTCCCTTTCATTCACACACATGTACTCAGTCTTACTACCACTGACTTTCATTCCTCTTCTCTCCAGCGCAAACCTCCACCTCTCCAGGTTTTCCTCCACCTGCTCCCTGCTCTCACTACAGATCACAATGTCATCTGCAAACATCATTGTCCAAGGAGACTCCTGTCTGACCTCCTCTGACAACTGGTCCGTCACTATAGCAAACAGGAAGGGGCTCAGAGCCGATCCCTGATGCAGTCCCACCTCCACTTTGAACTCCTCTGTCTGACCTACAGCACACCTCACCACTGTCCTGCTCCTCTCATACATGTCCTGCACCACTCTGACATACTTCTCTGCTACTCCTGACTTCCTCATACAGTACCACAGCTCTTCTCTTGGCACCCTGTCATACGCTTTCTCCAAGTCTACAAACACACAGTGCAACTCCCTCTGACCATCCCTATACTTCTCCATCAAAATTCTCAGAGCAAAAATTGCATCTGTTGTGCTCTTTCTGGGCATGAAGCCATACTGCTGCTCACAAATTTCCACTACCTTCCTTAACCTAGCTTCCACTACTCTTTCCCATAGCTTCATTGTATGGCTCATCAACTTTATCCCCCTATAGTTACTGCAACTCTGCACGTCACCCTTATTCTTAAAGATCGGCACTAACACACTTCTTCTCCATTCCTCAGGCATCCTCTCACTCTCTAAAACCCTGTTGAACAAACTAGCTAAAAATTCCACTGCTGCCTCTCCCAGACACTTCCAGACCTCCACTGGGATGTCATCAGGACCAACTGCCTTCCCACTTTTCATCTTCAAAGCCTTCCTGACTTCATCCTTTCTAATCTTATCTACTTTCTGTTCCACAGAGTTCACCCCTTCTACTCTTTTTTCCCTCTCATTTTCCTCATTCATCAGCTCCTCAAAGTATTCCTTCCATCTCCTCTGTACACTCTCCTCACTTGTGAGCACCCTTCCATCTCTATCCTTAATAACTCTAACTTGCTGCACATCCTTCCCATCTCGATCCCTCTGCCTAGCTAACCTGTACAAGTCCTTCTGTCCTTCTCTAGTGTCTAACCTAGTGTACAACTCATCATATGCCTTCTGCTTGGCCTTAGACACTTCCCTCTTCACTCTGCGCTGTAACTCCTTGTATTCCTGTCTATTCTCTTCAGTCCTGTCCATGTCCCACTTCTTCTTGGCTAACCTCTTCCTCTGGACACTATCCTGAACTTCCTCATTCCACCACCAAGTCTCCTTATCTTCTTTCCTCCTTCCAGATGACACACCCAGCACCTTTCTCCCTGTCTCCCTGATCACTTCTGCTGTAGTTTCCCAGTCATCTGGCAGCACTACCTGACCACCCAGAGCCTGCCTCAACTTCTGTCTAAATTCCTCACAACATTCCTCCTTTTTCAGCTTCCACCACTTGGTTTTCTTCTCTATCTCTATCTTTGACCTCTTCGTCTTACAGACCATCAAAGTCATCCTACACACCACCATCCTATGCTGTCTGGCTACACTCTCTCCCACTACCACTTTACAGTCACTAATCTCTTTCAGATTGCCTCTTCTACATAGGATGTGGTCTACCTGTGTTCTCCTACCTCCACTTTTGTAAGTCACTCTATGTTCCTCCCTCTTCTGAAAATAAGTGTTAACCACACCCATGTCCATCCTCTTAGCAAAGTCCACTACCATCTGTCCTTCTAGGTTCCTTTCCTTAACTCCAAACTTGCCCATCACCTCCTCATCACCTGTGTTCCCCTCACCAACATGTCCATTAAAATCCGCTCCTATCACCACTCTCTCACCCGTGGGAATACTCTCCATCACCTCATCTAATTCACTCCAGAATCTCTCTTTCTCCTCTAACTCACAACCTACCTGTGGGGCATAACCACTAACAACATTCAACATCACCCCTTCAATCTCTAACTTCAGACTCATCACCCTGTCTGACACTCTCTTCACCTCCAGGACATTCCTCACAAACTCCTTCTTCAGGACCACACCTACCCCATTTCTCTTACTATCCACACCATAATAAAACAGCTTGAATCCTGCTCTTATACTACGAGCCTTGCTACCCTTCCACCTGGTCTCCTGTACACACAGTATATCCACCTTCCTTCTCTCCATCATATCAGCCAGCTCTCTACCTTTCCCTGTCATAGTACCAACATTCAGAGTTCCTATTCTCCGTCCTACACTCTTACCTTTCCTCTTCTCTCTCTGTCTGCGCACTCTCCTCCCTCCTCTACTTCTTCCACCAACAGTAGCCCAATTTCCACCGGCGCCCTGTAGATCAACGGCGTCGATGGTGGTTGTTGTTAACCCGGGCCTCGACCGATCCGGTATGAAATTCGTACTGACGATTCGCATGTTTAAATTTGGCAATGTTTTACACCGGATGCCCTTCCTGACGCAACCCTCTCTATTTATCTGGGCTTGGGACCGGCACAGAAGTCACTGGACTGTGACCCCCATGGCTAGATACAACTGCTCGGTTGTATAAATGAGATAAATGTAAGTTGCTCTGGATAAATGCATCTGCCAAATGTATTATGGCCTACAGTATGGCCAACATTTCACTAAAGAGGTGGCGACAGCTAGCTAGACCTATAAATAAACAAAACATTCTCAAATAGCCAAAGGTAATTAAAACCAAAATTTATCTCAACTATTTACCAGTGAGCATTAATCTTTCTTCCCATTAAAACACAGTGTACCTCAATCTGTTATAACATGAGATTTATGTTATGGAGGACAAATAATATGAAGTTAAATATGGAGCATCAGCCATTTATGAACATCGCAACATCACAGCAACACCTACTGAAAAACCGTTATACACACAGCAGAATCTGCCATAAACACCTCGAACACACGGCTTCTCAGAGTGTTTATTCTTTCAGCTCTGTCCTAAAGCTGTGCTGTGTAAAGTTGTTTACTGATAAACTGACCGCGGTGCTGATTTGTGCCAATAAAACACTCATGAATCTCTCCTGCTGTTGTAACAGAAATTCCTCAAAGCCATGTGTCTTAAAACCTGTCTTCAAAATGTCTTTAACTGTCACAATCACACAGTAAAGTTCTGATCAGTTCCTTTTAAGAGTTTCCATATGATAAATACATTTACAGATGTTCTGACCTTCAGCGCCAGTTCCACATCAAAATCTCTTGCTCGTAGGAACCTGATCAGAAAGTTATCAGACAAATCCTGAAGAGGTGTGATGGCAGGCTCCTTCTCCGCTCGGTGTCGCAGCTCCAGCAGATATGGTTCAATCTGCTTCACGTCCAAAGGAAGGTCATTTAATTCCAAAACATTCCCGGATTCTGAAGCCTTCATGACTGTCAGAGGCTCAGACAAGATGCAATGTGTCTGGAACACAAGTTCAGCTTTAAACACACAAACTGCTGGAGTTTTAGTAAAACATTTACACACAGTGCCCTTACACACACACACACACACACACACACACACACACACACACACACACACCCCACTTCATTGCATAACGCTTAACAAAACAAAAAAGTACAGATCCATATCCCGTGTGTGTGTTGAGTATTTGTTAGCGGTGTGTGTAGAGTGGTGTAAAGGGTCACTGTGGTCACTCAGAGCCTGTACTGACTGTGTAACACAATAAACTTTCACACATTTCCTCCTCTGTGTTCTCCAAATGTCTCTGGGTTTCTAAAACAGCATATGTTAAGAATCTGTGTTCTGAGTCAAACACACACACACACACACACACACACACACATTCCTGCAGTGCAGACGGGTCACTTGGTCCCATGAGAGTGATTCGGTAAACACCGGGATTGAGTCACTGCGCTGTGTTTTTCTTCATTTTTTCAGGACGCACGGCGGGATGCACGCGCATCAGCCGGTCTGCATGATGACGTCACCCGCAGCAGCATCGCTCCCTCGTGCGGTTTCGGTTTAAACACACAGCCTCCATTTAATTCTCATCTCTCCTTTATTTTATTTTATTTTATTTTATTTCTCAACTTCCCGATGAAAGCAGTGTGTGTGTGTGTGTGTGTGTGTGTGTGTGTGTGTGTGTGAGATATCTCTTCTTCATGTCAGGTAGGTGATTTTATTCAGCAGAAATCCTCCATGACCGAGGAGAAGGATGAAGCTGCTCAGAGATTAAACACTGCATTCAGAAACAGTCGCCATTTTCTCTCTTTTCTTTTCTTTTTGAATGATGTCATTAATTAGAAGGTTTGCGGTGTGTAGATGAGTGATGCACTTCTCGGGATATGATTTTGATCCGTTTGATGTTTTTAATCCGAAAATTTCACGCATCTGTCCTGTGTTTAATTCTGGGCTTGTGGTCAGGATTTTTAAACCTATTTATGACTTCCGGTTTGTCTTCTGTACATTAAAGTCTAGATTCTATTTACGTAAAACTGCACCCTGTAAAGACAGCACACATAAATCCTGTGTGTTTGTGTGTTTGTGTGTGCGTGTGTGTGTGTGTGAGAGAGAGAGAGATTTCTGATGTATAGGTTGTAAATGATTATCACCTAAATGATGTTTTTCTGCAACTAATATGTCAGTATAAAATAATGTAAGTGAGTGCATTTTATATTCTATATTCATACCCATAAGTGTGTGTGTGTGTGTGTGTGTGTGTGTGTGTGTGTGTTTCATTTCTAATTCTGAACATCAGAGAGAATCCGAGAGTCTGAGAGGATCACAGTCTAATATTTAGAGTTATTAAAGTCTGATTCTGTACTATAGATGGATTAGAGATGTTAGACTCCATCTCTGCGTGTTCGCAGCGCACCTTGATTTAATGTTTAATCAATTAAGGCACGCGGTGAATGCTAAGAGTGGAGCCTCCTGTCCTCAAATACACCAATTAATACATTTGTTTCATAACATATCATTATTATGTCTGTCTTCTACAACACCAACATTGTATTCTAGCAGAGCTATCAAGTTGTGGATTCTGATTGGTCAGAAGTCAGAAGACAGTAACATATCACTCACAGGGATATGTACAGAGCATGCTCCACATAACTGAGACTAAGTGTGTGTGTGTGTGTGTGTGTGTGTGTGTGTGTGTGTGTGTGTGTGTGTGTGTGATGTGGTGAAGGAGTCCAGTGTCAGAGACTGCTGAGGGGATGAGTGTTTATAGCTGAAGAGAGAGAGAGAATAAAGAGAGACTGCTGAGGGGATGAGTGTTTATAGCTGAAGAGAGAGAGAGAATAAAGAGAGACTGCTGAGGGGACGAGTGTTTATAGCTGAAGAGAGAGAGAGAATAAAGAGAGACTGCTGAGGGGACAAGTTTTTATAGGTGAAGAGAGAGAGAGAATAATGAGAGACTGCTGAAGGGATAAGTTTTTATAGGTGAAGAGAGAGAGAGAATAAAGAGAGACTGCTGAGGGGACGAGTGTTTATTGCTGAAGAGAGAGAGAGAATAAAGAGAGACTGCTGAGGGGACGAGTTTTTATAGGTGAAGAGAGAGAGAGAATAAAGAGAGACTGCTGAGGGGACGAGTGTTTATAGCTGAAGAGAGAGAGAGAATAAAGAGAGACTGCTGAGGGGATGAGTGTTTATAGCTGAAGAGAGAGAGAGAATAAAGAGAGACTGCTGAGGGGACGAGTGTTTATAGCTGAAGAGAGAGAGAGAATAAAGAGAGACTGCTGAAGGGATGAGTGTTTATAGCTGAAGAGAGAGAGAGAATAAAGAGAGACTGCTGAGGGGATGAGTGTTTATAGCTGAAGAGAGAGAGAGAATAAAGAGAGACTGCTGAGGGGACAAGTTTTTATAGGTGAAGAGAGAGAGAGAATAATGAGAGACTGCTGAAGGGATAAGTTTTTATAGGTGAAGAGAGAGAGAGAATAAAGAGAGACTGCTGAGGGGACGAGTGTTTATTGCTGAAGAGAGAGAGAGAATAAAGAGAGACTGCTGAGGGGGCGAGTTTTTATAGGTGAAGAGAGAGAGAGAATAAAGAGAGACTGCTGAGGGGACGAGTGTTTATAGCTGAAGAGAGAGAGAATAAAGAGAGACTGCTGAGGGGACAAGTTTTTATAGGTGAAGAGAGAGAGAGAATAGAGAGACTGCTGAGGGGATGAGTGTTTATAGCTGAAGAGAGAGAGAGAATAGAGAGACTGCTGAGGGGACGAGTGTTTATTGCTGAAAAGAGAGAGAGAATAAAGAGAGACTGCTGAGGGGATGAGTGTTTATAGCTGAAGAGAGAGAGAGAATAAAGAGATACTGCTGAGCGGATGAGTGTTTATAGCTGAAGAGAGAGAGAGAATAAAGAGAGACTGCTGAGGGGACGAGTGTTTATAGCTGAAGAGAGAGAGAGAATAAAGAGAGACTGCTGAGCGGATGAGTGTTTATAGCTGAAGAGAGAGAGAGAATAAAGAGAGACTGCTGAGGGGACGAGTGTTTATAGCTGAAGAGAGAGAGAGAATAAAGAGAGACTGCTGAGGGGACGAGTGTTTATAGCTGAAGAGAGAGAATAAAGAGAGACTGCTGAGGGGACGAGTGTTTATAGCTGAAGAGAGAGAATAAAGAGAGACTGCTGAGGGGACGAGTGTTTATAGCTGAAGAGAGAGAGAGAATAAAGAGAGACTGCTGAAGGGACGAGTGTTTATAGCTGAAGAGAGAGAGAGAATAAAGAGAGACTGCTGAGGGGGCGAGTGTTTATAGCTGAAGAGAGAGAGAGAATAAAGAGAGACTGCTGAGGGGACGAGTGTTTATTGCTGAAGAGAGAGAGAGAATAAAGAGAGACTGCTGAGGGGACGAGTGTTTATAGCTGAAGAGAGAGAGAGAATAAAGAGAGACTGCTGAGGGGACGAGTGTTTATTGCTGAAGAGAGAGAGAGAATAAAGAGAGACTGCTGAGGGGACGAGTGTTTATAGCTGAAGAGAGAGAGAGAATAAAGAGAGACTGCTGAGGGGACGAGTGTTTATAGCTGAAGAGAGAGAATAAAGAGAGACTGCTGAGGGGACGAGTGTTTATAGCTGAAGAGAGAGAATAAAGAGAGACTGCTGAGGGGACGAGTGTTTATAGCTGAAGAGAGAGAGAGAATAAAGAGAGACTGCTGAAGGGATGAGTGTTTATAGCTGAAGAGAGAGAGAGAATAAAGAGAGACTGCTGAGGGGGCGAGTGTTTATAGCTGAAGAGAGAGAGAGAATAAAGAGAGACTGCTGAGGGGACGAGTGTTTATTGCTGAAGAGAGAGAGAATAAAGAGAGACTGCTGAGGGGACGAGTGTTTATAGCTGAAGAGAGAGAGAGAATAAAGAGAGACTGCTGAGGGGACGAGTGTTTATTGCTGAAGAGAGAGAGAGAATAAAGAGAGACTGCTGAGGGGACGAGTGTTTATAGCTGAAGAGAGAGAGAATAAAGAGAGACTGCTGAGGGGGCGAGTGTTTATAGCTGAAGAGAGAGAGAGAATAAAGAGAGACTGCTGAGGGGACGAGTGTTTATAGCTGAAGAGAGAGAGAGAATAAAAAGAGACTGCTGAGGGGAGGAGTGTTTATAGCTGAAGAGAGAGAGAGAATAAAGAGAGACTGCTGAGGGGATGAGTGTTTATAGCTGAAGAGAGAGAGAGAATAAAGAGAGACTGCTGAGGGGACGAGTGTTTATAGCTGAAGAGAGAGAGAGAATAAAGAGAGACTGCTGAGGGGACGAGTGTTTATTGCTGAAGAGAGAGAGAGAATAAAGAGAGACTGCTGAGGGGACGAGTGTTTATAGCTGAAGAGAGAGAGAGAATAAAGAGAGACTGCTGAGCGGATGAGTGTTTATAGCTGAAGAGAGAGAGAGAATAAAGAGAGACTGCTGAGGGGATGAGTATTTATAGCTGAAGAGAGAGAGAGAATAAAGAGAGACTGCTGAGGGGACGAGTGTTTATAGCTGAAGAGAGAGAATAAAGAGAGACTGCTGAGGGGACGAGTGTTTATAGCTGAAGAGAGAGAATAAAGAGAGACTGCTGAGGGGACGAGTGTTTATAGCTGAAGAGAGAGAGAGAATAAAAAGAGACTGCTGAGGGGAGGAGTGTTTATAGCTGAAGAGAGAGAGAGAATAAAGAGAGACTGCTGAGGGGCCGAGTGTTTATAGCTGAAGAGAGAGAGAATAAAAAGAGACTGCTGAGGGGACAAGTTTTTATAGGTGAAGAGAGAGAGAGAATAGAGAGACTGCTGAGGGGATGAGTGTTTATAGCTGAAGAGAGAGAGAGAATAGAGAGACTGCTGAGGGGACGAGTGTTTATTGCTGAAGAGAGAGAGAGAATAAAGAGAGACTGCTGAGGGGATGAGTGTTTATAGCTGAAGAGAGAGAGAATAAAAAGATACTGCTGAGGGGATGAGTGTTTATAGCTGAAGAGAGAGAGAGAATAAAGAGATACTGCTGAGCGGATGAGTGTTTATAGCTGAAGAGAGAGAGAGAATAAAGAGAGACTGCTGAGGGGACGAGTGTTTATAGCTGAAGAGAGAGAGAGAATAAAGAGAGACTGCTGAGCGGATGAGTGTTTATAGCTGAAGAGAGAGAGAGAATAAAGAGAGACTGCTGAGGGGACGAGTGTTTATAGCTGAAGAGAGAGAGAGAATAAAAAGAGACTGCTGAGGGGACGAGTGTTTATAGCTGAAGAGAGAGAATAAAGAGAGACTGCTGAGGGGACGAGTGTTTATAGCTGAAGAGGAGAAAAAAGAGAGACTGCTGAGGGGACGAGTGTTTATTGCTGAAAGAGAGAGAGAATAAAGAGAGACTGCTGAAGGGACGAGTGTTTATAGCTGAAAAGAGAGAGAGAATAAAGAGAGACTGCTGAGGGGGCGAGTGTTTATAGCTGAAGAGAGAGAGAGAATAAAGAGAGACTGCTGAGGGGACGAGTGTTTATTGCTGAAGAGAGAGAGAGAATAAAAAGAGACTGCTGAGGGGGCGAGTGTTTATAGCTGAAGAGAGAGAGAGAATAAAGAGAGACTGCTGAGGGGACGAGTGTTTATTGCTGAAGAGAGAGAGAGAATAAAAAGAGACTGCTGAGGGGACGAGTGTTTATAGCTGAAGAGAGAGAGAATAAAGAGAGACTGCTGAGGGGACGAGTGTTTATAGCTGAAGAGAGAGAGAGAATAAAAAGAGACTGCTGAGGGGACGAGTGTTTATAGCTGAAGAGAGAGAGAGAATAAAAAGAGACTGCTGAGGGGAGGAGTGTTTATAGCTGAAGAGAGAGAGAGAATAAAGAGAGACTGCTGAGGGGATGAGTGTTTATAGCTGAAGAGAGAGAGAGAATAAAGAGAGACTGCTGAGGGGACGAGTGTTTATAGCTGAAGAGAGAGAGAATAAAGAGAGACTGCTGAGGGGCCGAGTGTTTATAGCTGAAGAGAGAGAGAATAAAGAGAGACTGCTGAGGGGGCAAGTTTTTATAGGTGAAGAGAGAGAGAGAATAGAGAGACTGCTGAGGGGATGAGTGTTTATAGCTGAAGAGAGAGAGAGAATAGAGAGACTGCTGAGGGGACGAGTGTTTATTGCTGAAGAGAGAGAGAGAATAAAGAGAGACTGCTGAGGGGATGAGTGTTTATAGCTGAAGAGAGAGAGAATAAAGAGATACTGCTGAGCGGCTGAGTGTTTATAGCTGAAGAGAGAGAGAGAATAAAGAGAGACTGCTGAGGGGACGAGTGTTTATAGCTGAAGAGAGAGAGAATAAAGAGAGACTGCTGAGCGGATGAGTGTTTATAGCTGAAGAGAGAGAGAGAATAAAGAGAGACTGCTGAGGGGACGAGTGTTTATAGCTGAAGAGAGAGAGAGAATAAAGAGAGACTGCTGAGGGGACGAGTGTTTATAGCTGAAGAGAGAGAATAAAGAGAGACTGCTGAGGGGGCGAGTGTTTATAGCTGAAGAGAGAGAATAAAGAGAGACTGCTGAGGGGACGAGTGTTTATAGCTGAAGAGAGAGAGAGAATAAAGAGAGACTGCTGAAGGGACGAGTGTTTATAGCTGAAGAGAGAGAGAGAATAAAGAGAGACTGCTGAGGGGGGGAGTGTTTATAGCTGAAGAGAGAGAGAGAATAAAGAGAGACTGCTGAGGGGACGAGTGTTTATTGCTGAAGAGAGAGAGAATAAAGAGAGACTGCTGAGGGGACGAGTGTTTATAGCTGAAGAGAGAGAGAGAATAAAGAGAGACTGCTGAGGGGACGAGTGTTTATTGCTGAAGAGAGAGAGAGAATAAAGAGAGACTGCTGAGGGGACGAGTGTTTATAGCTGAAGAGAGAGAGAATAAAGAGAGACTGCTGAGGGGACGAGTGTTTATAGCTGAAGAGAGAGAGAGAATAAAGAGAGGGCTGCTGAGGGGACGAGTGTTTATAGCTGAAGAGAGAGAGAGAATAAAAAGAGACTGCTGAGGGGAGGAGTGTTTATAGCTGAAGAGAGAGAGAGAATAAAGAGAGACTGCTGAGGGGGCGAGTGTTTATTGCTGAAGAGAGAGAGAGAATAAAGAGAGACTGCTGAGGGGGCGAGTGTTTATAGCTGAAGAGAGAGAGAGAATAAAGAGAGACTGCTGAGGGGACGAGTGTTTATTGCTGAAGAGAGAGAGAGAATAAAGAGAGACTGCTGAGGGGACGAGTGTTTATAGCTGAAGAGAGAGAGAGAATAAAGAGAGACTGCTGAGCGGATGAGTGTTTATAGCTGAAGAGAGAGAGAGAATAAAGAGAGACTGCTGAGGGGATGAGTATTTATAGCTGAAGAGAGAGAGAGAATAAAGAGAGACTGCTGAGGGGACGAGTGTTTATAGCTGAAGAGAGAGAATAAAGAGAGACTGCTGAGGGGACGAGTGTTTATTGTTGAAGAGAGAGAGAATAAAGAGAGACTGCTGAGGGGACGAGTGTTTATAGCTGAAGAGAGAGAATAAAGAGAGACTGCTGAGGGGACGAGTGTTTATAGCTGAAGAGAGAGAGAGAATAAAGAGAGACTGCTGAAGGGACGAGTGTTTATAGCTGAAGAGAGAGAGAGAATAAAGAGAGACTGCTGAGGGGACGAGTGTTTATAACTGAAGAGAGAGAGAATAAAGAGAGACTGCTGAGGGGGCGAGTGTTTATTGCTGAAGAGAGAGAGAGAATAAAGAGAGACTGCTGAGGGGACGAGTGTTTATAGCTGAAGAGAGAGAGAATAAAGAGAGACTGCTGAGGGGACGAGTGTTTATAGCTGAAGAGATGGAGAATAAAGAGAGACTGCTGAGGGGACGAGTGTTTATTGCTGAAGAGAGAGAGAGAATAAAGAGAGACTGCTGAGGGGACGAGTGTTTATTGCTGAAGAGAGAGAGAGAATAAAGAGAGACTGCTGAGGGGACGAGTGTTTATAGCTGAAGAGAGAGAGAATAAAGAGAGACTGCTGAGGGGACGAGTGTTTATAGGTGAAGAGAGAGAGAATAAAGAGAGACTGCTGAGGGGACGAGTGTTTATAGCTGAAGAGAGAGAGAATAAAAAGAGACTGCTGAGGGGACGAGTGTTTATAGCTGCTAGAACTGAACTCATTTCTTGAATATTTAATGTAATCATATTAAATGTAGCTCACATTGTTTATTAATTTCTTTATTTTGATGTTTTTAATGCAGTTTGTTCCCTGATGGTTTTAAAGTGAAATGTGTGATATGTATTTTGTTTCTGAAATACAATAAATTAGGCATGTTTACACAGCACGATATTTCTGTGATATTTTTGTGATCAATGTGATATTTATCTCTAGATTAACTCTGTAAAAATCTGTTTAATTCTGTTTATTTATGATTACATTTGTGTTAATTGACGTGTAAATGTAAGAGAGTGTCACTCAGGTGTCTGTACATTAAACGCTAACATTACAATAACATTTTTACAACACTGCTATAAAATTTGTACTTCAGAAAGATTTTATTAACCTTAAATTGTTACTTTTATTCTATCATGAACTCTAACTTTTGAAAAAATATTGTTAATGTAAGGCATCAGTGATACTGAAATTGTGAATAAAACAAATTCCAATGTAACATTTTACTGTGGAAACGCCATTTATGGGCGGAGCTAGGCAAGTGAACCCAGAAGGGGGGGTGGGGGGTGGGGTTGGTATGTGGGTTAACAACACAAAGCTTTTTGGTATTATCAAATTCCTGTGCAGTGGAAGTGCCTGGGAATAACAGAAGATAATAAACTGCTAAACCTACCATAAGAAGATACAGCTGTCTGTCCTGAGTTCCTGATTAAACACACACACACACACACACACACACACACACACACACACACACACACACACACGACTTAACTACACCAACTAACTCAAAGTGCCACTGCACAACCACCTGACACTCATGAAACTAAAATATATTCAGAATAAACACTGTAGATTTATAATATTGATAACAGTGAAAATTTCCTTCTAGAAGAACCTCAGTAGAGTTGTGGACATTCAGAAGCTCAGAACTAGAGACACACACTACCTTACTCCCATTATTCCCAGTCCCATCACCCATGTGGCATAGACATGTAAATGTGCCTAATATCCATATTACTGTAAATATCAA
Source organism: Hemibagrus guttatus (assembly GCA_033459395.1). Taxonomy (NCBI): domain Eukaryota; kingdom Metazoa; phylum Chordata; class Actinopteri; order Siluriformes; family Bagridae; genus Hemibagrus; species Hemibagrus guttatus. Next base: position 26,226,711 of record JAUCMX010000011.1, read on the forward strand.
ATACTAGTTTCTTCCCTCTCTTAGATCTCAGCTTTCTGTCAGATGTCTCATCATGAACAGGAGCTCATCTGCCTGAACTGTTGAATATCCCAGGTGTTCACTGTCTAGAAGCCTAAAAATGGAGCAGCACTCTCTTACCTCAAAGCTCTTATCACTCCCTGCACTGCACACTGCTCTGTTCTGTGCAAAACGAAATCACAAAACCGAAAACACAAGGAGAATTCAGACAAAAAGCTAGGTGTAGTGTGTGAATGGAATTCTTCTCTCTGATTGGACGAGACATCTGTCACTCAGGATATACAGGAAGTAGGAAATTATGTATCTAACTTTATTTCTTGTACATGTGTGGAGTTCTGCCTTCACTTTAGACCAGTTTTTTCAATAGTGCAACTTAAAATCTTTTAAAGAAAATAAACATATATATTTATCTTTATAAGAAAATGGAGTTCATTCAGCGCTACTTTGAGGAAGGACGTTCACATGGCGTGATTTTGGATATACTGATAGCGTATCATGGCGTAAAGATTAGTTTGCGATCTCTAAAAACACACCTGAAGAACGCAGGAATGCTTGGAAGACCAAACTATTCCAGATTAAAGGATGTAAGGAGCGCTATAAGAGCAGAGCTGCGTTCATACACACACCAATCCACTTTCTACTGCTGCAGCCTGCTGGACTTCCTGTATATCCTGAGTAACCGGTGTCTCAGCTGTGAGAATTCTATTCACAAACTCCACCTGCCTTTTCCGCTTTGTCTGAAATGTCAGTGTGTTTTCATTCATTCATTCATTGTGTACCGCTTATCTGATCTATTCTCGGGTCACGGGGAGCCTGTGCCTATCTCAGGCGTCATTGGGCATCAAGGCAGGATACACCCTGGACGGAGTGCCAACCTATCGCAGGGCACACACACACACACACAATACGGACAATTTAGAGATGCCAATCAACCTACCATGCATGTCTTTGGACCGGGGGAGGAAACCGGAGTACCCGGAGGAAACCCCCGAGGCACAGGGAGAACATGCAAACTCCACACACATGGCGGAGGCGGGAATCGAATCCCCAACCCTGGAGGTGACCACTAAGCCACCGCTAACCACTAAGCCACCGTGCCCCCCGTCACTGTGTTTTCTGATTTGTTATTGTGTTCTGCACTTCTCGGCCACCGTACATGAACTTTCCCTAGGTGTTCGAGCAGCTGAGTCACTGGCAGTCTTCGAACGATGTCTCAAAACCTACTACTTCCTAAAAGACAAACTAAAAATACATTTTTTATCTGTGTGATCTTCTTGCTGAATTTTCTCCCAACAAAGTTTTAGACTGATGGGTTTCTGGAAAAGGGTGTGTGCTGAATGCTGAATGCTGTACATGTGTAATGTAGATAAGTAGTAAGTGTGTGCTGCATTCAGTACCAACTAAACATTCCTGAATAATACCAAGACAAACAGAGATGTATGGAGCCAGAAAAGTGTTTTATATATGAAATGCTGGAGTTATAAGCAGCATACATGGTGCTCTTTTTATTAATTTATTTTTATTAGATTTTCAGTAACATAACCATGGGGCCAGAGAAAAAGACATGTACAATTTGATCAGCTTACACTCCCTACATACAATCTAGAAAATAGCATAAAAAAAAAATCATGCATTCTATCTATCTATGGTTTAAAAATGTATATAGAAATACACGGTCCAGTGGGAGGATCCTGCGCTCTCACCACCATGGCCTGTGTTTGATACCTGGGCGGGGAACCAAGCCAGCCAATGGGAGGGTTTCATCAGGACGTCTTAGTATAAAACCTGGTCCAAATCAGATATGTAGATTGTATGATCCACTGTGGTGACCCCAAATATGTATATACAGTGGGGCAAAAAAGTATTTAGTCAGCCACCAATTGTGCGAGTTCTCCCACTTAAAAAGATGAGAGAGGCCTGTAATTTTCATCATAGGTACACTTCAACTATGAGAGACAGAATGAGAAAAAAAAATTCAGAAAATCACATTGTCTGATTTTTAAAGAATTTATTTGCAAGTTATGGTGGAAAATAAGTATTTGGTCAATAACAAAAGTTCATCTCAATACTTTGTTATATACCCTTTGTTGGCAATGACAGAGGTCAAATGTTTTCTGTAAGTCGCCACAAGGTTTTTACACACTGTTGCTGGTAGTTTGGCCCATTCCTCCATGCAGATCTCCTCTAGAGCAGTGATGTTTTGGGGCTGTCGCTGGGCCACATGGATTTTCAACTCCCTACAAAGATTTTCTATGGGGTTGAGATCTGGAGACTGGCTAGGCCACTCCAGGGCCTTGAAATGCTTGAACTCCTTCGTTGCCCGGGCGGTGTGTTTGGGATCATTGTCATGCTGAAAGACCCAGCCACGTTTCATCTCCAATGCCCTTGCTGATGGAAGGAGGTTTTTACTCAAAATCTCACGATACATGGCCCCATTCGTTCTTTCCTTTACACAGATCAGTCGTCCTGGTCCCTTTGCAGAAAAACAGCCCCAAAGCATGATGTTTCCACCCCCATGCTTCACAGTAGGTATGGTGTTCTTTGGATGCAACTCAGCATTCTTTCTCCTCCAAACACGACAAATTGAGTTTTTACCAAAAAGTTCTATTTTGGTTTCATCTGACCATATGACGTTCTCCCAATCCTCTTCTGGATCATCCAAATGCTCTCTAGCAAACTTCAGACGGGCCCGGACATGTACTGGCTTAAGCAGGGGGACACGTCTGGCACTGCAGGATTTGAGTCCCTGGCGGCGTAGTGTGTTACTGATGGTAGCCTTTGTTACTTTGGTCTCAGCTCTCTGCAGGTCATTCACTAGGTCCCCCCGTGTGGTTCTGGGATTTTTGCTCACCGTTCTTGTGATCATTTTGACCCCACGGGGTGAGATCTTGCGTGGAGCCCCAGATCGAGGGAGATTATCAGTGGTCTTGTATGTCTTCCATTTTCTAATAATTGCTCCCACAGTTGATTTCTTCACACCAAGCTGCTTACCTATTGCAGATTCAGTCTTCCCAGCCTGGTGCAGGTCTACAATTTTGTTTCTGGTGTCCTTTGACAGCTCTTTGGTCTTGGCCATAGTGGAGTTTGGAGTCTGACTGTTTGAGGTTGTGGACAGGTGTCTTTTATACTGATAATGAGTTCAAACAGGTGCCATTAATACAGGTAACAAGTGGAGGACAGAGGAGCCTCTTAAAGAAGAAGTTACAGGTCTGTGAGAGCCAGAAATCTTGCTTTTTTGTAGGTGACCAAATACTTATTTTCCACCATAATTTGCAAATAAATTCTTTAAAAATCAGACAATGTGATTTTCTGGATTTTTTTTTCTCATTCTGTCTCTCATAGTTGAAGTGTACCTATGATGAAAATTACAGGCCTCTCTCTTCTTTTGAAGTGGGAGAACTTGCACAATTGGTGGCTGACTAAATACTTTTTTGCCCCACTGTATATATATATATATATATATATATATATATATATATATATATATATATATATATATATATATATATATATATATACCACCCATATCATTATGACTACCTGCCTAATATAGTGTTGGTCCCCTTTTGCTGCCAAAACAGCCCTGACCCATCCTGCACTGTGTATTCTGACACCTTTCTATCAGAACCAGCATTAACTTCTTCAGCAATTTGAGCAACAGTAGCTCGTCTGTTGGATCGGACCACACGGGCCAGCCTTCGCTCCCCACGTGCATCAATGAGCCTCGACCGCCCATGACCCTGTCTCCGGTTCACCACTGTTCCTTCCTTGGAGCACTTTTGATAGATACTGACCACTGCAGACCGGGAACACCCCACAAGAGCTGCAGTTTTGGAGATGTTCTGATCCAGTGGTCTAGCCATCACAATTTGGTCCTTCATCAAACTCGCTCAAATCCTTACGCTTGTCCATTTTTCCTGCTTCTAACACATCAACTTTGAGGACAAAATGTTCACTTGCTGCCGAATATATCCCACCCACTAACAGGTGCCATGATGAGGAGATCATCAGTGTTACTCACTTCACCTCTCACTGCTCACAGTGTTATGACTGATGTAATTATAATTATATATTATATTATAATTGATAAGGTGACGTTTTGGTAGAGAAACAATGATGTAATGTGAAATATGAAAGGAGTCTCCAGTGTCAGTGCATTGCAAACCTGAGAGTTCATTTCTGTTCTCAGTTGTGTTCTACCAGCTATAAACATTCAGTCCCTCACCATCTTCTCTTCATTCTCTCTCTCTTTAAATTACTGTGACAAAAACACAGTAACACAATCCATTGCTAGGACAGAGAGAATACACACACTTATCGTCCTACTGTGAGTTCTGTGTGTCAGAAGTGAAATAACTGATCAGACTGAAGAAACTGCCACTATTGTAGTAACCACTGTAGATGTTCCACATGCAATTAATGACCACACCCAGACAGCATGGTCACATTGAAATGTTGAGTCAGTGTTGATGCGTCAACGCCAATTACATTGAATTAACGTTACAAAGTGATGTTGCTTTAGCATCACTCTTACACCCTCAGTTAATGTTGAAGCAATACTGATATTTTAACCACAAATCAATGGTAATAATATTGATTCAACATTACAAAGCAATATTTTTTCAACATCACTTTTGCACCCTCAGTTACTGTTGAAATTTACCATTAATCTATATATTATATACTATATTATTAAATAAACATTACAAAGCTATATTTTTTCAACATCATTTTCGCACACTCAATGTTGACATTTCTTTCAGAATTCAATGGTACTATTATTGATTACACATTACAAAGGGATGTTTTTTCAGCATCACTTTAGCACCCTAATTTGTTGAAACAATATTAATATTGAAGACAAAAACCATGCTCATACCATTGAATCAATGGTCAAGCTACTATAATAAAAAAAAAGAAAAGAAAAAACACTTTTCTGCTGGTTCAATCACATCCTTATTTATTTTTTTGCTGTCTTTTAATTCAATCAACTGAAAGCACTTCATACTATGTCATGAAAAAAAAAGAAAAAAAAAATCATACAGATGCAAAAGTGAAGATAAATAAATAAATAAATAAATAAATAAATAAATAAATAAATAAAATGACAATTTATTTATTTCTGGAGGCACCAAAGGAACAGTTGTAGTTGTTTGATGCAGTTCCGCCCACACGGTATGGTGCGTATCCGAGCCATTTCTGGACTGCCTGAATATATTCATATTGGGAAACTTTTCCCCACACCCATCTGCAAAGTCAAAGCATCTGAAAACAAAACAGAAAAACAACAGGATATAAAATGTATACAATTGAATACATTAATGGAGGCACTGGAAGAGGGAAATATTGGATAGAGTAAGGTAGATTTCTGGGAACACAAAAGGCAGAAGGACAATTCAAATCATTGATAGCTATAACTCACCAAATATACACATATTCAAGAAAGTATCCTTGAATGCCCTCTTTTGCCTTGACTGCTCTTTAACCATCCTCCCAGCCCAATTTATTGATGATGCCAGCTCATTGGTCAGTGCACAGGAAAGCATGCAACAGACCCTCATTTCCAGTGAGGTTCCTCCAATTATGCTAAAGTGTCTCACCTGCCATACAAAATGTGCACAGAACATTTTGCAGAGAACATGCCAAATGTCCCAAAACCGGATTAATAACAAAATGGTCTACATAGAAGCACTAACCATCATTTGCCTTGCTTCACTGGATTGTAAAATCTCCTCTGCAGTCTCAAGCTCTTCAGTACTGTGCAGAGGGACTGAGACAGGCAATGGTAGGAAAGGTTGCTTTGAAGGCAAGGACTGTCTGAAGAATTCCTGACATTCCTCCCGGAGTTCCTTGACTTCTTTTACAAGTTCTGTGACAGTTCCAATCAACTTTTGTAAAGCAACATCTTGTGGAGAATAAAAACATTACAGTTCAAAACATATTGAACATGCATACTGTATAAGGAAAGTAGAGAAACTTCTCTGCACTTGCTTTTCATTAACTGTCTTGCAGAATCACTTGCATCTGCAACAAGAAAAAAAAGTGCTAATGAACAGACTCGCACATTAGCATCCAAAATATATTTTAAGATAAACAATATTGTATATTGTTGTAAACTGCTTGGAATTTGGAAGCTGGAAATTACACTCAAAAGCAATTATTGGTCTGATTGCAAAACTGCCAAAGCACTTCTGGAATTAAAACCCTCTTGATCCTTGGAAGATGGCTCCTGGCTGGGGTACATGGCAGGCAGGGCTGAGGAGTTGCTTGACTCAGTCAAGTATGGAGAACTGCTGCACATCTGGTCAGAGGACTCCAAAGGATAGTTAGGCAGAATTTTGATAGAATGCTGGACAGAGGTCTTGACTCTGGAAGCTGATTGAACAGGAGCCTGCATTTTGTTGGAGACTGCAGAGAAACAGATTTTACATGTATACATTTTGGGATGTCCACGTAAATGGAACAATTGCACATACTGTGTCTTTGCCACTCAGTCTTGGTTATATAAACATCACTGTTATACCTGGAAATAGAAGTCTAGGAGCTGGGCAGAGCTTTCTTTTTTTTAACTTCGTCTTCTGTATCAGATGTTCTGTTGTAAACGGGATTGGGTCTAATAGAAAAAGAAAACTTCAGATACATCTAGCAATGTTATTTTATTTTTCTGATTATTCTTTCCCCTTGCCATTTATTCATTTTTCCCCCTTCTGAAAATAAACACAAAGAAATGTCAGGTGTTACCTGGATTTTCTTTTTTCAAACTTCAGTTTCTTCATCAGACTGAATGTCAGTTGTGTTGCAGTTCTCCTGTAGGTCTCTTTTCAAACTCTTCTCAGCTTCTTCATATGTGGCTGCAAGTTCAATTTTGTGAGTGTAATAAGTGTAAAGTACACAATTTAATTCCACCTTATACTTAATTTATGCTTAATTTGAATTTATACACTTACCTCGACTTACAAGGTGTCTAACAGGTTCATAGGACAACCGTTCCTCAGTAGGCAGCTCACATTTTTTACCTGCAGCCCGTACCTTGGCTGTGTCTCTGGGTGGATATGGTGGCCATAGAAGCTTCTTTCCAATCAGCCAGCTGTGTGGCACAATTTCTGTGCCACCATTTTGAAGTTGAACGATGCACCACTGCTTCATTTTTTTTTAACAAAATAACTCCCCTACAATACAAGAATGCAAATTTAAACTTTCCCTTGGAGATATAGAAAAAAAAAAAAAAAAAAGAAAAAGCAGGAACTAATTATGTAAAGTACAAGCTTCTCTTACAACAGCAAAAGTATGTTGTAATCTACAAACAATTCATTATGTCATATGAATGAGTGACATGGCAATGAAGACATTTTTGTCAGGACAGAGGAAATATTTCAGCTTAATATCTTGGAGTCTGGCCACATCAAGATTGTCATGCAACTCCCACACTTTATAACAACCTATACTGGTTGACTCAAACGGGTAGGAGAAGAATGATTCGTGATGATTAAACTTTTGAAATAGGACAAAAATCCCTACCCCATCTACCTTAATGATATTTCTTAAAATAGCAATGTGGCCAACTATTTGCACACAATTATCTCCTTGCACTATAGACAGAGTGTACTTTTCTGAACTGTTTGCCAAGACTTAGGCTATGGAGCACTGGACCATCACAATGTGGTTGACTTAAGTTGCACTTGTGAGGCTTTGGTGACTCTGGATTTGGCATTTCAGATAACCTTTTCACAACTTGCTGTAAGGGGAAGTGAAGCTTGCGCAAAAGATGTTTTATTTGTCCTAAATAATTCTCAAAAGGAAATGCTGACACATTATCCAAAGGCCCAAAGAGACGATACTCTTCAGCCAGATGAGTCAGTTGGTGTATATTGTAGACTATTTCATGTCTACCATGTAGTTGTCCAAAGTGGCATACAAAAGAGACAAGCAATTCATGAGCACAATCAATCATCGCCTCTGGGGTTCCAGAGGATAAAAGCAAATGCATAGCAACAGAAAACAACATAATGTTCTCATACATCTGCATTTGAATGCAATTCTGAAGCACAACAGGGCCTGTATACAACATAAATGAGCGCAGCTCAGTCGCTTTCCAGCGGTCAATTTCTGATAACCCTCTTGGTTTCCGGCTAAACTCAACAGGCGTGTAGGGACTCAGCAGCTTTAACTCTTCAGAAATTTCAGCTCCAGTTTGAGTGGACAACCTAGTGATATGTGCTTTACCTCTGATCCAAAAGTTCAAAAGTTTCCTAGTGACGCCTAGACGACATAAGTGCATATAATCTAATGGAAACATGGTGACCATTTTTACCAAGCCAGCTAAAGGAGAAAGTTTTTGGTTCACGTGATGGTCTTCATCAATCATATCATTAAAATCAGAATCAGTCCTCCACTTTGCATCAGTTTCTGGGTATGTCCTTTTATTTTGCCACTCACGCACTTGAACACATTTGTCGTAGCCATTGTGAGATTTTGTATTTTTAACAAAGGCTCTGGCAGGGGCATCACACACAAAAGAGCATACTTGTACCAATACGTTTCGACCATTGTAAACAATACCATGCAGAAGAACATCAGCTAAATCGTCAATAAATGGCTTCAAGAACTCAAATATGCACTTGGGCTTTTTCATACCACAGTAAAGGCCAACGAGGAAGGGATGTTTGGTGTAGTCACAATTGACAATGGCAAGAATTGGCCAGAACTGAAGTGTACAGCTTTTGAAAAGTGGAAGCCCGTCTAAACTGAACTGTAATTTAACTGTTTGCAATTGTTCAGGCAGGATTAAGCTTTTCAAACGTGACACTATCCCCTTTGCCAAGCCAAAGTGATAATACTCCCCGCCTTCCATCTTTATGGTAGATACATGGGTTTGGGCCTTAAGAACTGTCCTGGCATCTGTGGGCAATTCTGGATGAAAAACATTCGCAGAATACTTAAAAGGGCACTGAGTGCAGCAAGTGGGACTGAGAAGGTAGAGGCCCAATATCGCAAACTCCTTAAAAGAAACTCACTCGTTGGAGCTTCTGATTCAGTATTGGAGTCAAAATCTGATGAGTTGACTGTATCATTATTAACATCATGCATATTGGTTGGATGCAACAGAACCTCATCAGACACTGCACCAGGGAACTCATCTGTGACTGAATCATTACAATCTGAACCAGCTGACTCTAACAGCTTTAGGGTACTCGGCATCATTTTTTCCTTCAACATGGTTTTCTTGTGACACAGAATTTTGTGCACTGGTTTCATTAAATTGTTGTAGTATTTCTGACTCTGCGGACTTCATCATTGATTTCAATTTACGCCTCTTTGACCACCGTGAAGTCATTATTGCTACAAGTGGTGCAACAGTTCAAGTTTTTAAAAACTGGCTTATTGTATGTCAGACTGTGCCTCTTTTCTTTTGGGTTCTCTGAAAAAGCAAGCATGATATCGCTTAAAAGCAAGTCAATTAAATTCTCATACATACCTGTACATACATACAGTCACATTAAACATAACATTTACTTTTTACAATTTATGAAAAAAGTTATTTAGAATAGGATTTTAGTATCATTGATTTTTTTTATATCTAAAATCTATTAGTGCTTCAATATCTTTTACATTTTGTGCAATAAACATTTGTAAATGGAAGCGCTATAATATGCAGGACTTCAGTATGTTGACAGTTTGTAAATTATATGGTAACTAGTTTACCAAGAAACTACATATTGTAGCAAGTGACGTGTGTTCTGTGTTTAGCTTAAAAGAACAGCTTAATTATTTTCAATTAAAGCAATTTCATTAAAGCTGCAGATTTAACTAATGCAAACCAATTAATCTCTTTAAAGATCACATGAAAATGTCTTTGATTTGGAGTTTTACCGTGAACAGTTACATACAGCAAATCTGATACTCTTTGAGGAATATGAATGTTTACCTGATAAAGCTGCAAGCAGGAGATAGAAGATAAAACCAAATCTTATGTCAAGCAGTTATGCTGTGGACTGCAACTCAATGTATGATCAATGTCACCATCAATAAGGGTGTGCTTCTCATTTCTCTAATTATCCAACCTCATCAGCCTTAACTCCTCCTACTGAAGGCCTTGGAGTAAATGCAAAGAGTAACAGAAACATAGGCTATGTGTCACAGCTCGCCCGAGATCCGACCGCGAGAGGGAGCTGTCGCCCGCGTTTTGAGCCACTTCCGGTTTCGGCGGGCTCAAATACGGGTGCGCACTTCCTGCTCTTCGCGAGATATTGTTTTCTGATGGGACATATTGGGCGGGGCGAAAGGGACCCAGAACCCATGCAGCTGGGGAGATCCAGGTTGACGGAGGAGGAACGTCGACCCCGGGGACCGCCGAGGCGGTGCTACAACTGCGGGTCCACCGGCCACCTCAGTCCCCGCTGTCCGGAGAGGGCCGCCGATTCCCAGGTGGGTGACCGCTCACTATTCATGAGTCTCACCATTCCTGTGTCTCTGCTGTTCTCTGACCGTTGTGTCCGTTTTCCAGCGTTAATTGACTCCGGGGCAGCCGTGAACCTTATCAACGGGGCGTTGGTGGAGGAACTGGGCATCTCCACCTCCCCCTGTGTACCATCTTTAAGGATCACGGCCATTGACAGTCAGCCGATTGGCGAGGGCTACCTCCGACGCCAGACAGAGCCACTGGGTCTCCAGGTGGGCCTCTTCCATCACGAGAGGCTGACTTTCTACATAACCTCCTCCCCGGCGAACCCTGTGATTCTGGGATTCCCGTGGCTAAGGCGCCACGACCCCCAGATCTCCTGGCGCACGGGAGAACTGACGCGCTGGTCACCTGCTTGCCTGAGAAACTGCCTGAGGAACCCAGTGTCCAGGTCCTGTGGGACGTGCAGCGTCGAGGAGGTGGACACCGGGGCTCGCATACGCCTTCCACAGCCTTATACAGACTTTGAAAGAGTGTTTAGTGAGGAAAGGGCGTCACACCTGCCAGAGCATCAGGAGTGGGACTGTGCCATTGACCTGCTGCCCAACACTTCTCTCCCCAAGGGCCGGATTTACCCACTGTCGCTCCCGGAGTCCAAAGCTATGGAGGACTATATCGAGGGGGCCTTGGCAGCGGGCCACATCCGGCCATCTACGTCACCGGCCGCCGCGGGGTTCTTCTTCGTTGAGAAGAAGGATGGGGGGCTCCGCCCGTGCATTGACTACCGGGGCCTGAACGCCATCACCGTCAGGTACCCTTACCCCTTGCCGCTAGTACCTGCGGCACTGGAGCAGCTGCGTGGGGCCCGGTAGTTCACCAAACTCGACCTCCGGAGCGCCTACAACCTGGTTCGTATCCGAAAGGGCGACGAGTGGAAGACGGCGTTCCACACGACGCATGGGCACTACGAGTACTGCGTGATGCCCTTTGGTCTCACCAACGCCCCGGCGATCTTCCAGGCCCTCATTAACGGGGTGTTCCGGGACCTTCTGGGGAGGGGCGTCATCGCTTACATCGATGACATACTGGTGTATTCCACCTCCATGGAGGAACATGTGTGCCAAGTCCGGGAGGTGCTCGCCAGGCTGCAGCGATTTCATCTATTCGTAAAACTGGAGAAGTGCGAGTTCCACCGGACCACGGTGACCTTCCTGGGATATGTAATCTCCCCTCGGGGAGTGGAGATGGACACGAACAAGGTTCGGGCCGTGTCGGAGTGGCCTGCTCCAGCCACCATTAAGGAATTACAGCGGTTCTTGGGGTTCGCTAATTTCTACCGGAGGTTCATCCGGAGCTACAGTTCGGTGGCTGCTCCACTTACGTCCCTCCTAAGGGGGAAACCCAAAAAACTGAACTGGACGGACCAGGCTCGGGCGGCCTTCCAAAGACTCAAGGACTGCTTCACCTCGGCCCCCATTCTATGCCACCCTGACCCCGATAAGCCGTTCGTGGTAGAGGTGGACGCCTCTAGCAGCGGGCTCGGAGCGGTGCTCTCCCAGCGACACGGCAACCCCGGGAAGGTCCACCCCTGTGCCTTCTACTCCCGGAAGCTCACGACCGCGGAGGTCAACTACGATGTGGGCAACCGGGAGCTGTTGGCCATCAAGGCAGCGCTGGACGAGTGGCGCCACTGGCTGGAGGGAGCACGCCACCCGTTCCAAGTTCTGACGGATCACCGTAATCTGGAGTACCTGCGCGGGGCCAAACACCTGAACCCCAGACAAGCCAGGTGGGCCCTATTCTTCACCCGGTTCCAGTTCACCGTATCCTACCGCCCTGGGTCCAAGAATGGCAAGGCGGACGCTCTGTCCCGGCAGTCCGAGGGGGCTGGCAACCTCGGACAACCCGAGCTCATTCTTCCGGCCACCGCTCTGCTGGCACCGGTCCGGTGGGACCTCCTGGGCGAGATTCGGCGGGCCCACGCTGAGGAACCGCCTCCCGCTGACTGTCCCCCACGCCGACTCTTCGTCCCCTCCCAGTTCCGGACCCAGGTGATGCGGTGGGTGCACGAGGCACCCAGCTCGGGACATCCAGGTACCCGCCGATCTGCTCAGCTGGTCAGTCGCCGGTTCTGGTGGCCCTCCTTGGGCCCTGATGTTGAGGACTTCGTCCGACAATGTGCCACCTGTGCCCAGGCACGGACGAGTCGTCAGCGTCCCGAGGGACTACTGGAGCCCCTTCCGGTTCCACGGCGTCCCTGGTCGCACCTCTCCGTGGATTTCCTCACGGACCTGCCAGACTCAGGGGGTTTTACGGCTATCATGGTGGTGGTGGACCACTTCTCCAAGGGGTGCAAGCTGTTTCCCCTAAAAGGTTTGCCCACTGCCATGCAAACAGTGGACGCCATATTCACCCATGTGTTTAGGAACTTTGGGCTCCCAGAGGACATTGTGTCGGACCGAGGCCCGCAGTTCACCTCTCGGGTGTGGAGAGCGCTGTGCGCGCGACTGGACATTGGGGTGAGCTTGAGCTCGAGTCACCATCCCCAATCTAATGGGCAGGCAGAGCGCCTTAACCAGGAGATAGGCCGCTTCCTGCGGAGCTACTGCAGCAGGGAGCAGCAAAGATGGAGCGAGTTTCTGCCCTGGGCCGAGTACGCCCAGAACTCCCTCACGCACTCCTCCACAGGCCTAACGCCTTTTCAGTGTGTGCTGGGGTACGAGCCCCCACTGTTCCCATGGTCGGGGGAACCCTCCAGCATCCCGGCTGTGGAGGAGTGGTACCGACGCAGTCAGGAGGTCTGGGAGCGGGCCCATGTGCGGCTGCAGAGGGCGGTGAGGAGGCAGAGGATCCAGGCCGACCGACATCGTTGCCCACACCCAGCCTACCAGGTCGGGCAGATGGTGTGGTTGTCCACCCGGAACCTCCGCCTCAGGCTGCCCTGCCGGAAGCTCAGCCCCAAGTTCATCGGCCCGTTTGAGATCGTCCGTCAGGTGAATCCGGTGGCGTATCGACTCCGACTCCCGGCGTCATATCGCATCTGCCCCACCTTCCACGCGTCCCTTCTCAAGCCTTCTCAAGGAGCGGTCGTGGGTGGATGCCTCTGACATCTTGGATCCTTCGCTGAGTGAGGACTTCCACCGCGACCACCCCACCAGGCCCGCCCCACGGCCCAGGGGGCGGCCCCGGCGCAGAACCCCCGGAGGTGTTCCCAGAGGGGGGGGCTCTGTCACAGCTCGCCCGAGATCCGACCGCGAGAGGGAGCTGTCGCCCGCGTTTTGAGCCACTTCCGGTTTCGGCGTGCTCAAATACGGGTGCGCACTTCCTGCTCTTCGCGAGATATTGTTTTCTGATGGGACATATTGAGCATTATCCTAGTGATATTTCGGCTGGATTTCTGTGTATGACCTGGACTGGCTTTCGTTTCTTCTGTGGGATTTTCTCTGACATAGTGTGGATTGTTTATTGGACTTTGCTTGCCTTCTGGATTACTCTATTGGATTACCCTTTCTGTTTTGACGCTTGGATTTACCGCTTCCCCGTTGCCGACTCTCTGACTGTTTTCTCTTTCGCGCTCTCCCTTTCGCCGGTTCCGCGAATGGATCCGGCTTCTTCCGGCGCCGGCGGCGCGCCGTTACACTATATAAAGTTTAATATTCATGCTCATGGGCTTCTAGAGATCAGCTAAACATTGTTGGAATTTTATTAATCAAGGCTAAAGACAAACTCGTGATGCACTTTTTAATCACCCACATCATCACCCATATTTTGGCTCTTGGTTTTCATCAAAATTTCAATGTTGATTCAACAGAAATCAAACGTTGAAATTTCAATCTCAGTCAAAATGATGGTTCGGATGAAAACACCATATTGTAATAATGTCACCTTGCTACCGGAGCGGTTCATTTCAACACTTTAATAACTTTAATTAATATATCTTATTAGATTCAGTAACAATAAATCAAATGCAAATAACAAGCATGAAAAAAAAAACAAAACAGAAATAAGATATATGCACCATTGTTTGAAACTCAGAGAGGTCATGCATGTCAAACACACGAGACTTTTGTATAGGATGCACCTGTGTTTTCTCTCTAATGAAGAAGCATCAATTAAACACCTGAGAAGTGTACATGCAAAACCAAAATGGGCGTTTACCAATCAGTGGCCAAATTCAAACTACAATAGATGTTTTTCAACCATTTTTCAACAGACTTACTACAACCATGAAGGCCCACCCTTAAACCAAGCCCCCAGTGGATTAGAGCAAATCGGGTAAAGTGGTTGAAAATGCCCATTATGAACTGACACGCCCCACTGATGGGGAAACACCCACTAGTGTTCTGCCCAGATACACACCTGCATGATCTTCTGATCATCAACTACAAATCACTGTTAGTTCAATGTCACTGTCTCCAGCCATGTGTGCTGTCGACTTTCATCACAATTTCAGTGCTGATCCTACTACACACTTTAAACACTGAAATGTCAATCTCAACCAAAATGATGGTTTGGATCAAAACTCAACATCATATCAATGATGTTACCATGCTGTCTGGGCAGCCACTAAAATCACAAACCCTGAAGGACCAGTAAACATCTCACTAATTAAAAGACCTAATTAAACTTCTCACTCTTTTATGCATACAACATATGAGCTGTTTATTGTCTTTCCTGTAGAGATTTAGCTGATAATGTCGCTGTCTTTACTGTAACCGTTTCTAGACATACCTAGAATTTTGCACGGTGAACACAGACGAGTGGAACGCTCTCCAACAATCTGATGAGTGAACTGGAAATAGCTGCTATAGATAGATAGATCACAGTGTGCCGAAGGCAGGCATGGTTGCAGGAGATAAAGCTAGGAGTAGATATGCAGGAAAAATACATAAGAGAACAGCCAGTACAAAATGTAATAGAAAAGAGCCATAAAATTAAAATTTAGCAACAAAAGACGGAGCAGTAAACCCTGGGAACTTACCCATGCACTCCACTCTGTGTTCAAATGAGCTGTTTAATGAAAGCAAGCTGGAAAATTCCAGAAATTCCCACCAATAAGGGTGAAGACGCCCATATTTTTTATATAATAAATCTCAAAAGTCTGATTATAATGGTATTCGAAAAGTTAAAAAGTGAAAGATAATGGTGTCCAGAAAGAGCCCAAAGTTCCAAAAAAGAAAACAGGTGGGACTTTCCCAGAGAAGAGGTGTTGGTTCGAATAGTGTGAAAAGATAAGAGAAATGAATAAAAGGGCTGTGTTTTGGGATGTTATTTCAGAGGTTGTTGGGATGTTCATTCGTGAGCAGCTCAATTCTTGTAACAGCGCTGATTGCAAATAAAACCTTGTATCTGTACTTCATCCAGTCTGCAAGATTCGTCTTCTTTAGTTCGATTTAGTTCGTTTAGCTCTCACTCGACTGAGCGGTCGGGTCAATGTGGAGTTGGAGTCAGATAATAGCAAAGTGTTAGTGCACCAGTGTTAGCTAGATTGTTTTTGCGTTAGACAAAAATATTTTCCACAATAGATAGATTGATAGAAATATCTTTTTTGTTTTCTTGCAGCAGAACCATAAGCAACAGAAATGATAATGATAGAATCCATGCACATTGAACACAGATTACAGTACAGAACATTATCTGTATTTAGTAAACTAATAATAACATTTGATGCTAAGTATTGATAAAATCTAGCCATGGGGGTCACAGTCCAGTGATTTCTGTGCCAGTCCCAAGCCTGGATAAATAAAGAGGGTTGCGTCAGGAAGGGCATCCTGCGTAAAACAGTTAAAAAATATGACTATGCGAATCGTCAGTACTCTGAATTTCATTCCGGATCGGTCGAGGCCCGGGTTAACACGACCGAATTGGCGCCATTGACCTTCAGGTGGAAATTGCGCTACTGTTGGTCGACAGTGTCACTGAGGAAGAGACAGGAGTCAGAGCTAGAGGTAGCAGAGCTGAAGATGTTGAGGTTCTCTTTGGGAGTGACAAGATTGGACAGGATTAGGAACGAGTACATCAGAGGGACAGCTCATGTTGGACGTTTGGGGGGCAAAGTTAGGGAGGCCAGATTAAGATGGTTTGGACATGTTCAGAGGAGGGAGAGTGAGTATATTGGTAGGAGAATGTTGGACATGGAGCTGCCAGGCAGGAGGCAAAGAAGAAGGCCAAAGAGGAGGTACAGTATATACAAATAGATAGATAGATAGATAGATAGATAGATAGATAGATAGATAGATAGGTAAATAGATAGATAGATAGATAGATAGATAGATAGATAGATAGATAGATAGGTAAACTAGGTGTAATGTATGAATGAACAATATTTACATTATAATTATATTATACAGAGAAGATGTAGCAAAATGTACAGGGTGAAGCAGAACTACAAGGTGGTGAAGTGTAGTGAGACATGTCCTAGCGGTGTAGTGTAGAGGTCAGAAGATTTATGGTTGTGGGGAAAAAACTGGCCCTGAACCTGCTGGTTCTGGTTCGGATGGACCTGTATCTCCTCCTTGATGGAAGGAGGTTGAACAGTTTGTGACTAGGGTGGGAGGAGTCCTTGATGAGGTTGTGTGCTCTGAGCAGACATCTGCTGTGGTGAAGAGACTCAATGGCAGGTAGTTGGGTGCTGATGATGTGCTGGTCAGTTTTCACCACCCTTTTGCAGTGATTTCCTTTCACACACCGTGGAGCGGCCATACCACACTGTGATGGAGCTCGTCAAGATGCTCTCAATTATGCAGCGGTAAAAGTTGGTCAGGATCCTGGGGGATAAGTGAGCTTTTTTTAATCTTCTCAGGAAGTAAAGACGCTGTTGCGCCTTCCAAACCAGGAACTGTTCTGTACTGCTCTGGATGGATCAGGCTGAAAATGTTCTGCAGCATGTTTAGGTGTTCATGAAGGGGGTGAACAATATCGTTAATGGTGATCCAGAATCCTGGCCTTTGACCTGTCCAGCAGTCTGATGCCGTTTCCTGTTTTAATTCCACTCCTTCAGGATACTGTTGTGTGGCATGCTTGATGATTGTACCGTCACATCCCACTTGCATTCTTTGAAAGACCTGAGCTTCCTCAAAAACTAGTGTTTGCTTTGTCCCTTCCTGTAGGCTGCTGCAGGGTTACTTGTCTAATTCCAGGCCAGGAGCATCTAAAGTACCTGTGGTATTCCACAACTTCCACACCTTCTGCAAGAATGGACACAGGAAAGTCCAGCAGGGGCTCAGATCTTCTAAAATCCACCGTCATCTCCTTTGTCTTGGCCACGTTGAGCTGTAGGTTGTTCCTTCAGCAGTGCTCAATAAAGCTGTCAATCACAGCTTAATACTCCATCTAATGACCTTCACTTACACACCACACTGTAGCAGAGCCATCTGACAGATTCTGTAGATGACCCGTGCTTCAGTTTGGAAGTGTACACTTTAAACAAGAAAGAAGAACTGTTCCTTGTGATGCTCCTGTGTTGCTCACCACATTGCTCAGAATTCCTCAAACACACACACACACACACACACACACACACACACACACACACACACACCATCATATTGCATTTCAGTACATGTGCATGTTTGTGTGTGACCAATAAAATCTTAAATTAAGAATTAGTGTACAGTACTCATCTCCGGTAAGATCTGTAAAACCAGTTCACTTCAATACATGCCTATATGTCTGGCTGAGTCCCAAATGAACCCCTTTGCTTCGTGTACAAGTGCACTTCATACCCCTATCGAGTGCCCTACAGGGCCTGTAGGGGGCGGTTTAGTCTTCACCCTGTAGGACGTTTTCATTCTTTCACCACTGCCAGGACGGTACACGCTCTTGTATGAGGCTAAATCCCAAATGCAGGGTTACTTCCTATAAAAGTGCACTACATAAGTTGTGATGTAATGTCTTCTTTACCCAATATAGTGTACTATGTTTGTAATGGTCTGTAATTTGGGACGCGGCCCAGCGCTTTGCATTGCTGTGGGAAAATGGCGGACAAAACGCCAGGCGGGACGCCGAAGACCAGCTCAAAGGTACATTTATAATCCTTTTTAATAATTATACAGTGATTATTGTCCAGTTAGGTAATGTGTGGAATGTAAACAATAAACAGACCCCACTGTGGTGCGTTGGTTCTTTTCAGCGTTAGCTAACACAGCCCGCTAACACCAGCCCGTTAGCTAAAGGATAAAAATGACGTTGTTGTTGATTGCTAGCTGGCTAACACTATCTTCTAAAGACATAGCGTATTATAAATAAAAGCACACGTTAGTGTTATAGTTTCTGATAACTTTATGAAATTGATAAAACACCAATTAAAACGTTATTTTTAATACTTCTTTTAACTACAAAGCTGTACAGAAATGTACTAGTTAGCTGGTTAGCATCTTACCCGTATAGCTGTACTGCTAATAAACGGCTAAATATTTACTCCTTTTTAAATTTATTCCTTTATTGAGTTTATTTTATATAAGATGTGTTTTATTTCAGCTCGTATGTGATTTAGTAAGAGACTAAAATGCAAGGGTTGTAAATTTTACTCTACACGTGTTAGTAAAGTGTTAATTATGCTAATAAGTTGTACATCTTTATACAGATGTCACGTTCACTTTTTCTAGCATCCTCATCATCATAATAACAATAATAATAAATAACCCTGTGGTGATGTGAAAGTACAGTTCTGAACTGCTTCCTGTACTTTCATCTTTATGTGGTGATGTATAAAGACATCAGACTGCAGAGTGAAATACATCTGAAACTTTAACATTATAGTGTTTACTGTACTCTCTATCTCTCTCTCTCTTCTTCTCTCTCTCCTTCTATGTCTCTCTCTCTCCTTCCCTCTCTCCTCAGGATGAGTTACAGTCTGTTGTTTTTCTCTCTCAGGCTCTGTTAGAGAGTAAACTGAAGGCCTTCAGCATTGGGAAGATGGCCGTGGCTAAAAGAACTTTGAGTAAAAAGGAACAGGACGAGCTGAAGAAGAAGGTGTGTGTGTGTGTCTGTACTTCTCTTCACACTAAATATTAACACACCTGTCTCAGGTGATGTGATAAAGTTTGAATAAGCAAAGAGTGTGTCTCAAGATTAGACATGTGGTATGTTACACCTGTGTAGTGTGTGTGTTGTGTCTCTAAAACACAGGTTCATCTGCAGCTCAATGATCTTCACACTGAATCTGGTCTCTATCTGGTGTGTGTGTGTGTGTGTGTGCTTTTGCTGAACAGGAGGATGAGAAAGCAGCTGCAGAAATCTATGAGGAATTCCTTGCTGCTTTTGAGGGAGGTGAAGGCAGAGTGAAAACGTTTGTCCGAGGAGGAATCGCCAATGCTTCTAAAGGTGATTAAAAATAACGTAACAAACACTGACCAACGTCACAAACGCCACCACGTTATAAACTTCACGTCACAAACGCCACCACGTTATAAACTTCACGTCACAAACGCCACCACGTTATAAACTTCACGTCACAAACGCCACCACGTTATAAACTTCACGTCACAAACGCCACCACGTTATAAACTTCACGTCACAAACGCCACCACGTTATAAACGTCATTCTGCAGTGGCTCTAACATTAACACATCACTAAAGTCCAGCTGTACCGTGTGCATGTGTATGTCAGAGAAAAGGACACTGAGGTTAAAGGTGAAGTACTTTAGT
Organism: Hemibagrus guttatus; assembly: GCA_033459395.1. Lineage (NCBI taxonomy): Eukaryota > Metazoa > Chordata > Actinopteri > Siluriformes > Bagridae > Hemibagrus > Hemibagrus guttatus. Next base: position 26,246,776 of record JAUCMX010000011.1, read on the forward strand.
GTGTGTAAGTGATGACACTCACTGTATAACTCCTTCTTGTGGTTTATTTTACAGAGGAACCTGCAGCTGATGACAAGAGAGGAAAACTTTATAAACCCAAATCCAAAGTTCTGGAAGCTAAAACGTTTTTACCGCTGGAGACTCCTCCACAGTTTCTCACTTTAGACAAACGCAATGTGAGCACAGTTTCTGCTTTTTTTGCTTTTCACTCAATCTCTAACCAATTGGAGAAGTGTTAATGTTGTTGCTGAAATCTCTCAAGGCCTTGAAGAAAGCGGAGAAAGAGAAGAAAAAGAGCAACCTGGAGCTTTTCAAAGAAGAGCTGAAACAGTAAGTGTGTGTCGTTTACCATGCTCTGTCTGTCTGTGTGTGACCCAGAATGAGCTTTTGCTGAACCCGTGTGTGTTTAGGATCCAGGAGGAGCGAGATGAACGTCACAGGATGAAGGGGCGAGTCAGCAGATTTGAACCTCTGCCTAACGTGGAAGGACGACGATCCTGTAAGTTGTGTGTGTGTGCGCGTGTGTGTGCGTGCGTGTGTGCGTGCACGTTCTTGTATCAACATGGAGTGATGACGTGTTTGTGCCTTTTCAGTTTTAGATGAATCTGCTCCAGGCTCACATGATGTTGGAGACCCTACAACCACAAACCTGTATCTGGGCAACATAAATCCTCAGGTCATTTACATTTGCTAATATTTCAACAGTATTATCACTTTACATTACATTTATGACGTTTCAGCATAGGCCCTCGTCCAGAGTGACTCGTGTGTCCTGATGTACGTTGTCCTGATTTACATTATTAGGAGTGGATTTTATTTGTAATTCTTGGCTTGCAGTGATGTCTTCAGTTTTTTATTTCCTGTTTGGGATTGTACAGTTTATGATGGTAGTTTTTATCGTGCCATTGTTGAGCCCTCATGCAGGACCCATGACCCTGTCTGCTCCGAGGGTCACCGTATCACAGGTCACCCTGCTATCGGACCCAGACAGCATAACAAGCAGGAATATCCCAATTAAATAAATAAAAGGCTGTGCTTTAATGTATTTATGATAAATAAAGGCGTGTTTTACTGGACACAGTGTTGTAGTGTCACTAGAACAAACACACACAAGTTATTCTAATAAATAATCGATTAATGCTCTTAAAAGTCATGAAATGTTGGAGAAGTGTTGTGTGTGTGTGTGTGTGTGTGTAAAAATGCTAATCTGTTGACCGCGGTCATGCCAGTCGTACTGTTTTTTTGGTTTATTTATTTTCGACTCTGTTGTGTTGGTGTTCTGTAGATGAACGAGGAGATGTTGTGTCAGGAGTTTGGACGCTACGGCCCCTTAGCGAGTGTGAAGATCATGTGGCCCAGGACCGATGAGGAGAGAGCTCGAGAGAGAAACTGTGGCTTTGTGGCCTTCATGACGAGGAGAGATGCAGAGCGGGCTCTTAAACACTTAAATGGTACGCATGTTTAAACTCCTCTAGTCTTCGTGTCACTACTCATCACATCTCACTTCCTCACTCTTCACAGTTTACATGTGCCACTCCATTTCATCTGACCTACAGCTCACTGAGGAACACAGATTTCTTATTGACTTTTCAGACCATGTGTGAAAGTTGCTCTTCAGCACCCCTGCAGTGTTTAACGTATAATTATGGTTTTGATCTTCCAGGGAAAATGATAATGAACTTTGAAATGAAGCTGGGATGGGGCAAAGGTGTGCCAATCCCCCCCCACCCCATCTACATCCCTCCATCCATGATGGAGCACACGCTTCCTCCTCCACCCTCTGGTCTGCCCTTCAACGCTCAGCCCAGAGAGAGGCTGAAGAACCCCAATGCCCCCATGCCGCCCCCTCCCAAGAACAAAGACGAGTTTGAGAAGGTAACTCACTCCACACTGACGCCACACACCCATAAAGCTGTAATTAGCTCTGTCCAGTTAGTTATGAGAAAAAGGCTTTATTCTTAACACTGGGGTGAGTTCCTCACAGTTCCCTCACTCAAGTCTGATCTCTGTGAGATTTATCTGACGATGTGACGAGTACCTAAATATGATTAGCAATAAAAAAGGCAATAAAAAGCCCAAGACGCTTCTTCTGAGTGAGAGAAAATCGGATCATTCTTTTTCCACGTTGTCTAATTCCGATCTGTGGTGGAATTCATGAGGCTGCTGTGAGGAATAAAGCCATGTGAAAGTGAAATCTCTGTAACTGTAAAGTAGATTAAACACTATACGGTGATCCAGGTAAGTCATTAGAATTAAAATTCACTTTTTCCTTATCTGTAGGTCTTGATGTTATTTTCAGAGCACCATGTTGTTTGTTTTGTTGTTAGAGATGTTAAGATGTTTGTAGACAGTGTGGTGTAAAAGTGTCAGTAGTTCAGTTATAAAGTTTTAAAACTGACCAGCGTAGACCTTTTGTTGTTGTAGGTCAATGTTGCATATAGTATTATGCTTGTTTCCTTTTAACAATACTCACGTCTATTCTATGTTTATTATCTGATGTGACTTCATATCCAGACTCTGTCGCAAGCCATAGTCAAAGTGGTTATCCCAACAGAAAGGTACATGTTTCTCTTCTTCTCCAAATTCTTATCAAATGTAGACAAAATCTCTCTAGTTTATAAACGATTGGACATGCAAGCACTACACAGGCTGTTCAGCTGAGCAACAGTTGAGGCAGTGCATGAATACACACACACACACACACACACACACACACACACACACAGAGGTGGGTGTGTGTGAAAACCCCAGAGTTGATTAAAGTGAACATATTAGTTTAGGTCATCACCAGTTCTACAGTGTATTGAAAGAGTTTTGTCTTCTGTGTGTGTGTGTGTGTGTGTGTGTGTGTAATAAACATACACTTGCTGTATGTTTTTAAAAATGATGAGACTCAGATAGTTACATTATGTACTTTCATTGCATTTACATTTCTGGCATTTCATCCAGAGTGACTTACAATTTATCTCATAAATTGTAAGCAATTAAGGGTTAAGGGCCTTGGTCAGGGGCCCAGCAGGGGACCAGCTCGGTGGACCTGGGATTCGAACTGACAACCTTCCGATCAATAGTCCATTAACCACTAAGCTAGTACATCCCCACTTTCTGTACTATACACGTTTTCTCACACACGGGGGATGAAAACACACCTGAGGGTGGTGGTGTTGTAATGGGACCTTCAATGATGCTCTGAGGTTTACATAAACGCACACACACACACAAATACTGATCAGCGTTTAAACACATGACTTTATTACACCAGTGATTCTCTACAACACTTTCAGTAAGAGCAGTTGTGACTGTAAACACACACGCACGCCTCTGGCTGATGCTCACCTGAACCGCCGCAGTAGTGTGGGTCAAAAGCGCAGCACCCAATCCCCTGTAGTGTCAGTGACCTTTGACCTTGGCCTTGGTGAGCAGCACCAGTTGAACTGCAGCAGCGAGGGACCAGGAAAACGTCACAGGACTGAGGATTGGGGAAAGTATACAGAATGACATCGGTATGATCGGCTCCAATGCTTTGTGACTGTGATTTTTCTACATTCTGACCCAAAGCAATGAATCATCTTTACATGATGTACTAGGTTTAATGTCCTGTCCCTTCGGTCTGGTAACTAAAGCATTAGTAGAAACAGGTGACGTTAAAGGCAGGGGAGCGGTGCTGGAGCAGTGCTGTTAGCATATTGCCATTGTCCTCATTCTCAGAGTGTGTGTGTTGTTACACTGCCAGTCAGTTTTAAACCTTACACACTGCACTGTTCACTATTCACTCACATCTCAATGTACAGTTGTGCGTGCGTGCATGCATGCGTGCGTGTGTGTGTGTGTGGGAGAGAGAGATTCTAAGATAATGAAGTAATGTGTGTAAGAGTCAGAGACCGAGAGAGAAACGTTCAGAGATAATGCAGTAGGGTAGGGAGTGTGTGTTTGTGTGTACTGTATAACTGTGTGTGTGTGTGTTTTGGTGATATCTCTGAATCCGTGTCTAACTGTGTTGCTTTTGTAGGAATTTGCTCTGTCTAATCCACCGGATGATCGAGTTTGTGGTGCGTGAAGGTCCTATGTTTGAGGCCATGATCATGAACAGAGAGATTAACAACCCCTTGTACAGGTGAGATTTATTGTGTGTGCTGTCCAGTAACCTCTTTAACTCTGAGTTAATTTTACCTGAATTATACACTGACTCTAAATAAGACTCATGAACTGATTATGAACTGCACACTGCTGTGGCAATAAAGACGCTTCAATCTGAAACAATCTGGAAATATTTACCTGTGTATGACATCTTTTACATGTCAGTTACCTGTGTGTGTGTGTGTGTGTGTGTGTGTAGGTTTTTATTTGAGAATCAGAGCCCAGCTCACGTGTATTATCGTTGGAAGTTGTACTCCATCCTGCAGGCAAGTTTCAGCACACACACACACCCTGTGACGTTACTCAGTGTGAGCTGAGGCTGAACTCTGTCTGAAATGTAACTCACAGGGAGATTCTCCAACTAAATGGAGGACGGAGGATTTCAGGTTATTTAAGAACGGCTCGTTGTGGCGGCCGCCTCCTCTGAACCCTTACCTTCACGGCACACCACAGGAGGAGGAGAACGAAGAAGATGAGGAGGAAGAAGGAATTAAGAAAGGTTCCCTGAAAGACGAGTAAGATACGTCATACACTTGAAGGCAGAAGAAAAAACAAAAGGAAGAATCCTTCCATTAACAGTGATATTTAACATGCACCACACATCAAATCACCTGGGTTAAAGGTGGTCTAAACTCTGCGTGTGTTTACAGTGAAAGAGATAAATTAGAGGAGATTCTGCGAGGTCTGACCCCCAGGAGGAGCGACGTGGCTGAGGCCATGCTGTTCTGTCTCACTCGCGCTGACGCTGCAGAGGAGATAGTCGAGTGCATCACAGAGTCTCTGTCCATTCTGAAAACACCGCTTCCTAAAAAGGTACAATAAACAGCGTTGATTATTGTGAGTTTTACTGCATTTCTACTTTAAATGAAAAAACAAGGTTACTCTGGCCTTATTACTGTTGTATTAAACATAAAAAGTGATTTTGAACAAAGAACCATTTTGACCACAGGAAGTGAAGATATTTAGTGATATTTCTTTTCTGATTATTAATCCTTTTTTTTTTTTTTTCTTCAGATTGCAAGGTTATATTTGGTGTCTGATGTGTTGTATAACTCCTCTGCTAAAGTGACTAACGCCTCCTATTATCGGAAATTGTAAGTCCATTCCTCAATTTTATGTCTCATTTTGTAAGCAGTATGATGTCATTAAGTTGCTCTTTTTCTTTACCAGCTTTGAGATTAAGCTGTGTCACATATTCTCTCATCTCAACACCACCTTTAAGACGATACAGGGCCACTTACAGTCTGAACATTTTAAGGTACACACTTGTGATATATTAAGTACGTTAGCATGAGAGCCTGTAATATTTGCTTGCTCGGTGTGTAGGACCTGCCTGAGCCTCACACTCGAATGGAATTTATTTAAATAGTTTTTCTCTTTATCTTCTCAGCAAAGAGTGATGTCTTGTTTCCGAGCATGGGAGGACTGGGCCTTGTATCCTGATCCATTTCTCATCAAACTCCAGAACATTTTCCTGGGCCTTGTCAGTCTCGATCCAGAAAAGGAGGCAGAAGTGGCAGAGGTGAGAATCTAACACCATGGAGATGTTTCACTTCTGTTCTTAATGAGCTAGTGTGCAACTTCTCTTATGTTCATCTCCACTGGAATGAAGTGGATTAAAGTTTTAATGAAGTCCTGGTGCAAGAAAATATAGAATCTCCTAGCTAATTATCAATAAAGTACATCAGATTCAGCCTGTGTGTGTGTGTGTGTGTGTCAGCCCACTGAACAGGCTGAGGATTTGGATGGTGCCCCCATCGTGGAAGAGGAGTTGGATGGAGCTCCGTTAGAGGATGTTGATGGTACACCAATTGATGGAGCTCCACTAGATGGTGCTGTGCTGGACGACCTGGATGGTGTTCCAATAAAAGGATTGGAGGAAGAACTGGACGGCCTTCCTCGTGAGTCACACACACCCATGCTCGCACATGCATTTGCTACACATACACAGGGTGAGAAGATCATCTAGCTCGAGAAGCTAACTCCACCCATTAGGCCATGTGTCAGGAATTTTTACTAATCATTTTATTCAGATGGATGACGGTGATGGGATTAAACCCTGAACAGGCTGAAGTTAATCAGATACAGGAGAAGAGGAATGTTTTAGTCACAACTTTTTCAACACAAAAGTAATGTTTTAGAAAAAGAAGTTGGCGGTTTTACGTGAAAAAGAAGCTCTAATAAGAACTCATTCCTGATTTGAACTTTACTTGTATAGTGGACGGGCCGAAACCTGGGTTTAAAATGGCTCCATCTAAGTGGGAGG
>JAUCMX010000011.1:26255678-26260678 GCA_033459395.1 Hemibagrus guttatus
TGTCTTCATCTCTTCCGTGCCTCACTTTCATCTCATCAGTGCGTGTAGGAAGCGTCCTGGTTTCTCCTCTTCCTCCATGAGGTTCAATTCCACCTGCACGCCTGCGGTTCCATGTGAAGAGGGTTCGTCCCTGAGGTTTTTACCAGCCAGTTCTGCGCATTCGCTCTCAGAACGATGTGGTATTTTTGCTCGTGGTTTTTAGGTCCCTGCAAAAATGACGTAAATTAAAATAGTGTATGTTTCAGTTGTATAGATGTTTTGATTTTCAATAAAGACACAGCGTATGTGAACTTTCTCCTGAGACGTGCTGATGTTTTTCAAATGGAGAGGGTTTTTTTTAGCATCTTGTATCTTATACCGTAAGCTACAGTGGACACTGAAGGTTTCTTTGTAGTCAGAATGTTTGAAAGGGAAAAGACCCCGAATGTGTTCCAGTGACACACACATGCTAATTTTGTGTATTATGCTAAACTGGTGGCTATAAGCACACATTACTTGTTAGCAGCGTTATCCACGTACAGTCAAGCCCGAAATTATTCATACCCCTGGCAAATTCTGACTTAGTTACTTTTATTCAACCAGCAAGTTTTTTTTTGACCGGAAATGACACAGGCGTCTCCCAGAAGATAATAAGACGATGTACAAGAGGCATCATTGTGGAAAAAATATTTCTCAGCTTTTATTTATATTTGAACAAAAAGTGGCATGTCCAAAATTATTCATACCCTTTGCAAACTGTCACAGTCTATGGGAAAATCCAAAGTTCTGTACCATTCCAAATCATCCAAGCTGTTCTAAAGCATCCTAATTACCCTGATTCATTGGGAACAGCTGTTTTAATCAACTCAACAGGTGAAAAACAGAAGCTCTCTGCTGTTGGTGTGTGGACAGTCATGGCTAAGACAGAGGAGCTCACTGAGGACCTGCGGCTGCGCATCGTGGCTGCTCACAAGTCAGGAAAGGGCTATAAGACCATATCTAAATGTTGTGAAGTTCCAGTGGCTACAGTGCAAAGTATTAAAAAATACAAGACGTTCCGCACTGTGAAAAATCTTCGAGGACGTGGTCGGAAGTCAAAAGTGACACCTGTGCTGGCCAGGAGGATAGTGAGAGAGGTAAAAAAGAATCCAAGGATCACCACCAAGGCCATCCTGATGGGCTCTGCTGGTGGCAACATCTCAAGGCAGACGGTCCAACGGACACTGCGCACCGCTGGGTTCAACGGACGCAGACCAAGGTGGACACCACTTCTCCAGATAAGGCACACAAAAACACGCTTGGCCTTTGCAAATGCTCATCTGGACAAAGAAGAAGACTTCTGGTCTTCTGTTTTATGGTCAGATGAAACAAAAATTGAATTGTTTGGCCACAATGATGTAGCCTTTTATTTGGCATAAAAAAGGAGAAGCCTTCAACCCTAAGAACACCATCCCCACTGTCAAACATGGTGGTGGGAACCGAATGTTCTGGGGGTGTTTTTCAGCCGGTGGACCAGGGAACCTAATCACAGTAAACGGCACCATGAAAAAGGAGCAATACATCAAAATTCTCAACAACAACATCAGGCAGTCTGCAGAGGAACTTGGCCTTGGGCACCAGTGGACATTTCAGTACGACAACGACCCAAAACACACAGCAAGAGTGGTGAAGAAACGATTAGCAGACAAAAACATTAACGTTTTGCAGTGGCCAAGCCAGAGTCCTGACTTAAATCCAACTGAGAATCTGTGGAGGGAGCTAAAGATCAGGGTGATGGCAAGGAGACCCTCCAACCTGAAAGAGTTGGAGCTCATCGCTAAAGATGAATGGGCAAAAATCCCAGTGGAGACATGCAGAAAGCTGGTCAGCAATTATAGGAAGTGTTTGATTGCTGTAATAGCCAATAAAGGCTTTTCTATTGATTATTGAGAAGGGTATGAATAATTTTGGACATGCCACTTTTTGTTCAAATGTAAATAAAAGATGAGTAATAATTTTTTCCACAATGATGCCTCTTGTACATCGTCTTATTATCTTCTGGGAGACTCCTGTGTCATTTCTAATCAAGAAAAAACTTGCTGTTTGAATAAAAGTAACTAAGTCAGAATTTGCCAGGGGTATGAATAATTTCGGGCTGGACTGTAGCTCCAATGAACATGTAATCATGCAAACTTCTCAAAATGAACACCTCTCCTCTGAGTCACTGCAGCTGGAGTAAAGGCTCTTTTTTACTAAACTCTTCCTTCAGCAGGCTCTGGAGATTTTTTAATATTGTGATTTGTAGTGAAAATTCCTTTGAATAGTTTTTAAGTATTCTTTGTAGAACTGCAAACATCCAACCGAGTATTAATGTTTTAAAGTCTGGTGAGGGTTTGCTTAAAAAAGTGTCATCTTTTTGTCCAGTTTCGAGCAGTTTTTTTTAAACAAAAGTGAAAAGTTTAAGCCGCTTTAAATTCTCAGAGCTTTTTATTTTCCACATGCAGAAACCATCTGCATTACATTATAAATAACTTGTATGAGGCTTTTACTGTGTTTTATTAAAATATTGATTCTAAGATTTTAACAAACCAGTGTACTGAGGGGTCGATATCTGAAATATATGATGGCTTGTAGGATACATGTGCCTCTTCTTTAGAGCGTTTGAAGCACGTCTGGGAAAAGGACCTTGGTCATAGCTTTGGTAATGCCGATTGGTCTGCAGTGTGTAAAAACTGAGTGTGTCTGTCACTGGGGGTCCATGAACTCAATTATAAATTTATTAAAAGAATTTATCTTGCACCACAGCACCCAAGGAGGACGTCGCTTCAAATGTAAAAAAAAAACAAAAAAAAAAAACAGCAGGTAGCTGTTCTCCACTGCTTTTGGTATTGCGGCAAAATTCTGTCATTCTGGACAAAAATACGTAATTTACCAGAACTTAGGCTGCAGTTTGTTTTGTCCTTGACATTGTATCTGCTGGACATTGGAGTGGAGACAGTGTTTGATTTCAATGCAACACATCTTTTTCTAAATTTGTTTTTTCTGTCAAAGACCTGGAAATGATTACTTTAGTGATCCCCTCAGGTACCTTCCTTCAAAATGTGGATCTCTCAGGCTTCCACATTACTTCCACATGAGAAACTTATTTATGATGTACATAAAAAACCTAATGATTTTTGGTTGATATGAGCAGGCATCTGGGATGATGTTAAAAACCTCTGATACTCCTCATGCACATGATGCTGCCCTTTGTTTTTTTCTTTTTTTCCTCTATTCTATTTGTATGGTTGTTTTGTTTATCTCTGTAAGATTGTATGTGTTTGTCCTTGGACAATGAAAAACACCTACAAATAAAAATATCGATTATATACTATAATAGCTATTAATGAAATAATTTACAGAGAGGCGTCAATGTACCGTGTCCTAGTGTCTTTACGGCTAAGCTTCACCTTACCGTCATCCCGGAAGTCACGCGTTTTCTCGCGATATTATATCAATAACAGGAAGTGGAGTGGCGCTTGTTTACTGTTCTGTCTGTTGGAGCAGAAACGGAAATGAAGATGAAGTCTTTCTGGCTATTTTTGAGTTTCTGTTTTTCAGTGCTTTTTGTCTTGCTCTGCTTCGGCTTTCGACGGAGTTTTAGGCAGCACAGCTTCCTGTCACAAAACCTGCCGAATGACATACAGCCTGCACACTTACCCGCGGGTGAGTACCATTACTGTTAGTTAGCATGGAGCTAACAGGGGAATTAGCACAGCTGTGTTCATGCGCAGCAAAATTTCAAACTTCTCACTGCAGCGAGTTTTTATTATTATTTTGACGATGCCTTGATATAACACTGTTGAATTGGATAAATGATTTCGGAAAAATAAGTAATAAACACGATGAAGTTTGTCGTTTTAGCCTAATTAGCTGGGTGAGTTTTCCTGCTGAAGCTGAAGTTTTGTCCTGGTTGAAGAGTGAAGTCTGTGTTTGCAGGAAGTGGAGCTGTTCGCCTGTCAGAGAGGATGCAGACTCTTCTCCATCTGCCAGTTTGTCGGCGACAGTGAAAACCTGAATCAGACCAAATCCGAGTGTGATTCAGGTACAGATGATCACTCAATCATTTCAGGTGTCAGAGACATTCTGTCCGTGTGTCCACATTACAGCCGGGTTTTTTCCCCTTCCTCTGCAGCTTGTCATGAAGCGTATGATGAAGCAGATGAAGAGTTCTCCTGCAGCCTGGGATGTGAGAGTCAGCTGCCCTTCGCCGAGCAGAGACAAGAGCAGGTACAGAGGAGGAGAAACACCACAGACACAGCCATTTACTGCAGGGAAGAGTTTATGGAAGATACAGAAAACAGTTTATTATTCTAATAAACAGAGTAGGATTTATCTCTATATTTAAATTAAACACAGAAAAGAACTCTGAGTGATAATTATTATAAATGATTACTAACATCATGCTTTAGACCTTGATGAACCTCTGATCACTTTATCACAAGGTTTTTGACTTTTTGGAGCTTTTTCTTTCAAGCTGTTGGCCATGATGCCCCGAATCCACCTGCTTTACCCCTTGACACTGGTGAGGGGATTCTGGGAGGACATGATGAACCAAGCTCATGAATTCATTACTTCATCATGGACCTTTTACCTGCAGGCAGATGACGGGAAAGTTGTTGTTTTCCAGGTAAATTTTCATTCCATCATAAATCAGTAATTATTAGTCATTACACACAAACACACACACACACACAAAGATAAACAGGAACAAAACAAAACACAGGGTGACGTGGACAAACATGAAGCTAAACTAAGGTGCAGAATTTTGAAACTAAACATACAACATAAGTGCAGGGAATGACGAGGCAGTGCAGACAAAACACACACAACACCCACTGTGTGCAAAAAGAGAACAGTGTTGTACAGTGAGTGTGAGAATAGCAGCAGAGATATTTAACACAGATATAATGTTTCAAGTTATAGTACAAATATAAAAAGTGATGCGTGCATGTAAACAATATCAGGTGTGTGTGTGTTCTGTTCAGTTCAGTTCTCAGTAC
>JAUCMX010000011.1:26265678-26313763 GCA_033459395.1 Hemibagrus guttatus
GTTTAAAGTCCATTAAGCATCTGAGGTGGTGGAGACGCTGCCAGGCCTTCTATACTACGGTGTTGATGTGACCGGACCATGACAGGTCCTGTGTGAAGTGAACACCTAGATACTGGAAAATGTCCACTCTTTGGACTGGGCTCCTGTTGATAATGAGTGGCTGGTAGTTCCTCTCTGCTCAAGGTACAATGCTCTCATTGTTGGACCAGTTGTTGTTTACCATCAGACACTCTACCCCTTGACTTCCTCGATTCTGTTGTTCTGTCCATGCGGTAAAGCAAGAAGGACCCGGCCGATTGGATGGCATGGTCAGGTACCGCTGAATGTCCCTCTGGAACTTTACCCTGGCCCTGAGCTGCTCAAGCATGTTCACCGTTGGCTAACAGGATGCTAGGCAGGGGAACTTGTGGCCTCTTGGGAGGGTTGTGGGTGGGGTTCTGTTGTATTGATTGGTTTGTTTCTCCCCTGACCACAGATGTCCTGTTTCATTCTGTAACTGAGCTAACACATTCTGTATGTCTGCAAAAATGTAATAAAAAAAAAAGAAAAGAACCAGAAGTTCTACTAGAAGTCCATGCTGAATTTTAGTGAATTTGTTTATTGATTTTTTTTTTTATGCATTTCAGCAACTAAATGGTCATTACAATGTAAATGTGTTTGTGTGTGTGTGTGTGTGTGTGTGTGTGTGTGTGTGTGTGTGTTTAGGAGCCAGTGGTTGCCTGGCTGGATTTTGGTCAGTACTCTGGTTCTGTCGGTTCTGGTTTTTATTTGGATCTGCTGTGCTACGATGGCCACTGCTGCAGACCAGTTTGTCCCTGCTGAGGTACATCAACACAACCCACTAATCTCCTAAAACCTAGCCTCTAATCCCTAACCAGTCCATATAAACTGTTAATCCTAACCCCGCTCATAGACCCTGGTCCATGTAAACAAGATCATTCATAAACAACTACACAAAAACACTTTGCACATAGACAACTCTGACCCAACACTTCATAAATCTTGCAGCAGGTCACAAATAAACAACTTGGACCATAAACAATGTTGAACATGAACACTGTCACACATTAGCAGCATAGCAGGGTTGAAATGACACATTCAGTGTTGGGGTGTGTGTGTGTGTATGATGTTTTATCCATACAGAAGCTGAGTATTTATGGAGACCTTGAGTACATGAAGGAGCAGAACCTGAAGCCATACCCAAAATCCTCTCTGCTGATTGTCAGCTCTTTGGTGAAGGAGGATGAGGCTGAAGCTCTTCCATCTAAACTCCATGTGGATCTGAGTAACGTGTAACTGTGTATGGTTTGGGGAGGGTGCATTAAAGGCTGCGTGTGCTTCATGTTTTCATTTACACCTTCTTTAGTAAATGGGAATTATTTCCTCAGCACATAATGCTTTTAAATGTGTGTGTGTGGGGGGCGATTTTAAAATGCCCGCTGGGTCGTGCACTGTTGTGAGTTTTGCTGTTGTTTTTTTTTTCTCCTTTATGATTATTTAGTTCAGGTACAGAGGTGTGTGTTTTACGGCTCATAGATTCTGGTTGTTTCTCTTCTCCACTGATACAGATCTACCCACCTGTTGAAAACGAGCCTGTGTATTTATAGGGAAGTGTGTGAGAAACAAGAGCAGCAGTTCTGTCTGTCTCATACACAAAACAATCTGAGGAAACACCACTGAGTCTGTGGCAACGAGCTAACAACGAAACTAAATAAATAAAGTGTTTGTGCTCGGTAATGACTTTCACTAAAATCCATACTGGCTGCTGGATAGTTTCAACATAATCATCATTAAAAAAAGGTGAACGATTTTTAAGGTTGGGTTTGACTTTTTAAAATGATTACAATAAACCAAATGAGAACATGCAAGTTTCTGTGTGTTATTGAATATTTGTGTGTGTGTGTGTGTGTGTGTGTGTGTGTCCACAAGGTTAACACTCATAAGCTGAAAGGCAATAGATCCTCCTCTCTCTCACACACAAAATTTCAGGTTATGGATCTGCTGAAACAAAATGTCTGATTACTGTATTTTTAGTTTTTGATGTAATTTTGTGATGTATAAATTTTGTTACTGGGGAAACTTAACTTGCTTTGAGTATTTTAATCTCATGTAGATATTAGCCTTTTTTACTAGAATATTACTATATACACAGATCAGGTATAACACTGTGAGCAGTGAGAGGTGAAGTGAGTAACACTGAGTATCTCCTCATCATGGCACCTGTTAGTGGGTGGGATATATTCGGCAGCAAGTGAACATTTTGTCCTCAAAGTTGATGTGTTAGAAGCAGGAAAAATGGACAAGTGTAAGGATTTGAGCGAGTTTGATGAAGGGACAAATTGTGATGGCTAGACCACTGGATCAGAACATCTCCAAAACTGCAGCTCTTGTGGGGTGTTCCCGGTCTGCAGTGGTCAGTATCTATCAAAAGTGGTCCAAGGAAGGAACAGTATTTTAGTTTGTGGATATAGGACTCATATGTACAAATGCTGTACATTGACTTCAGTTCAGTATTCAACACAATCGTCCCTCAGCAGCTGACTGAGAAGCTGAGCCTGCTGGGCAACTGGATCCTGGACTTCCTGACCGTGGTGGGTCTCATCAGCAAGAACGACAAGTCAGTGTACAGAGAGGAGGTGCAGCGGCTAACAGCCTGGTGTAGAGCCAACAACCTGTCTCTAAATGTTGACAAGACTAAAGAGATGGTTGTTGACTTTAGGAGAACACAGAGTGACCATTCTCCACTGTCCATCGACGGATCCTCTGTGGAGATCATCAAGAAAACCAAACTCCTCTGTGTACATCTAGCAGAGAACTTCACCTGGTCACTCAACACCAGCTCCATCAGCAAGAAAGCCCAGCAGCGCCTCTACTTCCTGCGGAGGCTGAGGAAAGCCCATCTCCCTCCCCTCATCCTGACCACCTTCTACAGAGGGACCATCGAGAGCGTCCTGAGCAGCTGCATCACTGCCTGGTTTGGGAATTGCACTGTCTCAGCTCACAAGACCCTGCAGCGGATAGTGAGGACAGCTGAGAAGATCATCGGAGTCTATCTTCCCTTTATTACGGACCTTTACACCACACGCTGCATCCGCAAATCAAACAGCATTGTGGATGACCCCACACACCCCTCACACCCACACCCCACACCCCACACACACCCCACACATACACACACACACCACACACCACACACACTCTTCACCCTCCTGCCATCTAGAAAGAGGTACCAAAGCATTCGGGCCCTCACAACCAGACTGTGTAACAGTTTCTTCCCACAAGCCATCAGGCTCCTCAACACCCAGAACTGAACTACACCAGCTCTCTCTCTCTCTCACACACACACACACACACACACACACACACACTCACCTGTGTGAACGGACTCAAAATAAATGTTTACTACTTGTTTGCACTACTTCAACCGCCGTCATAATGTTTCAGCCGCTGCTATGTTTCCTAGTATATTTAAGAGTATATTTGTATAAGTATATTTGCACTACTTCAACGCTACTGCATTTTTGCACACTCCACATGGAAAGTTTGTACATCACACTCCATTTTGTTCATTGCACATGTTTTTCAGCACTATGTGTCCTGTCTTGTGTTGTTTTTGTGCTTCCTGTCTTTGCACTGTTAGCACCTGGTTACACACGCTGCACTTTATGTAGTGAGGACACACTCCTGTCCTAGCTCTGTGTTATTGTTTCTGTTGTAACTATATGTTGTGTGATGTGTATGTAGCAGTTCCTGGAGGAACGCTGTTCCATTTCACTGTGTACTGCGTCAGCTATATGTGGATGAAATGACAATAAAAGCTTCTTGACTTGACTTGACTTTGTTGGTCTGTCTTGATTAAACAGCTCTCTTCGGGTCACGGCATCTTGTGATGAAGTGAGGAGTGTCCGTGGGATCGTGGTCTGGACATCACGACTTGCACGTGTGAGCTGAGGACAGAGGCTTCTCTCAGGATTTTAAAGTCAACTTTGTATTAATGAATCCAGAGAAATAAAAATGTGTAGATTTGTCTATGCAAAGAGATATTACATAGATATCAGACATGATCAGATATCCTAAAACATGTAGAGTCATTTTTATTCATTTTGGACTGTATAAAGACTAAAATCGCAAATTTGCTTTATTAATACTGTATATGATCAAGTTCATGCATAGGATGCTGGAGACAGCACTGCATGTGCTAGCGGCTGTGTACGGGACAGCTAACACGTCTCTGCTATTTAAATAAGTTTGGTGAAAATAATCCCTTTCCAACTGTTGCTTATCAGCTTGTTAAGTCTGAGTGTCATAAAAGCCATTTTCAGCTCCAAACACTCCTTTAAATTCCAAAAGTTTATTTCCAAATATCATATGCCAGGTTCTTGCTGAAGTACCTTTTTAAAAAACAAACAAACAAACAAACAAACAAACAAACAAACAAAATCTTACAGGTGTGCTGTACACCAGCCAGGTTTCGGAGGGATTTTTAGGCTAGTTGACATATCTGCCCTCCCCTGACTAACTGTAGAAGTATTTAGAGAAGGCTGTGAAGGTTACAGATGCTCCTGCTGAATGAGATCTCACCATGGTGAGTGTTGAAAACCTCTTTTGTGAATTTATTTTGTAAATAGTTTGTTTGTTCCAAATTCTGTCCATGATGTTTGGGTTTTGTATTATGAAGAGGATGGAGTTTGGTTCTAATTAGATAGTCCTGTAAACTTTTGTTTCTTCTGAAGGCTGCAATGACTTTGTGGTTCTTAAATCTTTGTGTTTGTCCCAGTATGACCTGGAAGTTGGACTTTACCTCTCTGGTCAGTTGCATAGAGGCCGAGGAGTATGTCAGGACGAAGGGCACTCTGTATGGACCCCCTTGTCAGGTACGATTGAAAGACCTTCCGCAAGAAGGACCTATTATATCCTCTGGGCCTGAGAGCTGTGAAGAGGGGTTCGCTTTTCTGAAATCCCGTTCCCGGGTGCATATATACAATGGAACCTCAGGAGTCGTGACTTAACCAGGCTGGAGTGAGTACTTTTGGAATGAAAACTCTTTCTGTGCAGAAGGGCATGTGTGTCTGTTTCTTTAAAAAAGACTTTTATGTCCAGATTGTGTGACGAATTAAAATTACGTTGTAGTGTCTAAAAAGTCAACTGATATCTGGTCGGGGGGCACGGTGGCTTAGTGATTAGCACGTTTGCCTCACACCTCCAGGGTTGGGGGTTCGATTCCCGCCTCCGCCATGTGTGTGCAGTTTGCATGTTTTCCCCGTGCCTCGGGGGTTTCCTCCGGGTACTCCGGTTTCCTCCCCCAGTCCAAAGACATGCATGGTAGGTTGATTGGCATTTCTAAATTGTCCGTGGTGTGTGATTGCGTGAGTGAATGAGAGTGTGTGTGTGTGTGTACCCTGCGATGGGTTGGCACTCCGTCCAGGGTGTGTCCTGCCTTGATGCCCAATGACGCCTGAGATAGGCACAGGCTCCCTGTGACCCAAGAATAGTTCGGATAAGCGGTAGACAATGAATGATATCTGGTCTGGACTTGTGGTGGATTTTAATTTTATGGGTGGGTTATGGTCGTTTAATCTGGCCACAAAATCCTCGGACTCCTCTTCCGAGTGAATCCATACCTTCCAGATATCTGGAATAGTGAAGGGGCTGTTTCTGGCATCGGGGTAAGGCTGAGGTCTCCCAATCTGCCATAAATATCTTGGCGTAGGCTGGGGCAAAATTCCCTATTGAACTCAAAATCATTTCTCTTTAAATTTATTTCTAATAATTGGATAACTTCTTAATCAGGCCTGGAAGTGTCTGTTTTTTTTAGTAAAATATTTTCAATGGCCTGTATTCCCTCTTGAATGTCAATGTTTGTGTAAAGGCTATCTCTGTCCATAGTGAACAAGATAGCCTTTTGGGGAATTTTTAGTCCTTTAACTTTCTGTAAAAAAATCATACGTGTCTTTTATATAGCTAGGGCGGCCAATCGAAAGGGGATTTAAATAAAAATCTAAGAATTCAGCCGTATAGTATGTTTCGCTGCCACAGTCAGATACTATAGGCCTTCCTGGGGGAATTTCGTAGGGTCTGCTCCATTTGGCTGGGTCCTTGTGTATTTTTGGGAGCATGTAAAATCTCCTACTTCTGGGCTCCACATTCCCCAAGAGGTAGGACTTTTGTTTTGTGTTGATATTTCTTACATATAAGTTTGGACTCTTTGGTTTTTAATCATAGGTATCATCTCTGAATAAATGGGTCTGGAGTTTGCATGTTCTCCCCGTGCCTCGGGGGTTTCCTCCGGGTACTCCGGTTTCCTCCCCCAGTCCAAAGACATGCATTGTAGGTTGATTGGCATCTCTAAATTGTCTGTAGTGAGTGAATGAGAGTGTGTGTGTGCCCTGCGATGGGTTGGCACTCCATCCAGGGTGTATCCTGCCTTGATGCCCAATGACACCTGAGATAGGCACAGGCTCCCCGTGACCCGAGAATAGATCGGATAAGCGGCAGACAATGAATGACTGATTTATGTGACCATCTATAGTTGAAGTATATTTGCTATTTTTGTAGTCTCTGAGAATTTATTGGTGTTTCTGCTAAAAATATCCAAGAAAAAAATGTTACTTGTGAGAAAATATTCAGCTTCACATATTGATTTGCAGATGTGCAAAAAACTTGTCCTGAATTCACGTTGTGATACGGGTGTGTGTGTGTGTGTGTGTGTGTGTGTGTGTTTTGGTGTGATTAGAACAGAATTTGTGCACTTGCAGTGAAGAATTTGTGAAGGTAGACCAGTGGTTTGTGAGAGAGAAAAAGAATCTACAAGTCTGTAAGTCCTGAAGCTTTTTCTCTGTGACTTCAGATGTGACTCTTTTCTACAAGTACACTGTCACAGCTGCTCAGCTCTTTTACTCCAGTAAGACCTTCACAGTACTTCCTCATGTCCATTATTTTCTTTATGTTTATCATGTGCTGTAGGAAAGCTCCAGTGATACTAATACAAGCTGTAAGTACAAGCTAGCCAAAAGGATTCTTGGTTCATTTTCAGTGTTCTGTCACTCTGCTATAGCAGACAATTGGAATAAAGACAAAGCTGAATAAAAATCTGCTGAGTTCTGCATAATTGCCTAAAGTGTATATGTATCATGTATTTAGATGTAGAAAAGCAATTAAAGCAATTCAAGACATACTTATCACACAGAAACACAGAACTGTATACATTAATCTAAACTGTTTCATGTATGTACTCTAACTCTGCAAATGAGCTGAAGGTGAACGTTCTCTACTGAACTGCAGAAATCTCATGACACTCCTCCCACAGTGCTCCAGTCATGACACTCCTCCCACAGTGCTCCAGTCATGACACTCCTCCCCACAGTGCTCCAGCCATGACACTCCTCCACAGTGCTCCAGTCATGACACTCCTACCACAGTGCTCCAGCCATGACACTCCTCCCACAGTGCTCCAGTCATGACACTCCTCCCACAGTGCTCCAGTCATGACACTCCTCCCACAGTGCTCCAGTCATGACACTCCTCCCACAGTGCTCCAGTCATGACACTCCTACCACAGTGCTCCAGTCATGACACTCCTCCACAGTGCTCCAGCATGACACTCCTACCACAGTGCTCCAGCCATGACACTCCTACCACAGTGCTCCAGTCATGACACTCCTACCACAGTGCTCCAGTCATGACACTCCTACCACAGTGCTCCAGCCATGACACTCCTCCCACAGTGCTCCAGTCATGACACTCCTCCCACAGTGCTCCAGCCATGACACTCCTACCACAGTGCTCCAGTCATGACACTCCTACCACAGTGCTCCAGTCATGACACTCCTCCCACAGTGCTCCAGTCATGACACTCCTACCACAGTGCTCCAGTCATGACACTCCTCCCACAGTGCTCCAGTCATGACACTCCTACCACAGTGCTCCAGTCATGACACTCCTACCACAGTGCTCCAGCCATGACACTCCTACCACAGTGCTCCAGTCATGACACTCCTACCACAGTGCTCCAGTCATGAGCTTGATGTCTTGGATCATTAATAGATCCTTCATCTCTGTTTTCTTTCTGACTTCACATCTGGTCTTCAGATTCTTATTGATAATGAGAGACTTACATTTTATGGTTTCGACATTTCTTTTTGGAAAAGTGTTTTTGGAATGGTGGATTTTTTAATATTCAATTTTTGTTTTTAACGAATATTATTATTTTGTTATTGTTATTTACTTATTAACTTTCTTTCATCATATTAAATTAAGTGGTTTTCTCCGCACACTGATTGATGACGTAAGCAGAAGGTGATGTTCTTTAATCACAGGTCTGTTGTTAGAGGATCTTCAGCATCGAAACGTTGTCACACAGTTATCACACAGTCTGTTATAGAACTTGGAAAGAATTTTATTGGAATTAATACATACTGTAATGAGACAGCTGAACTCACAATGTTTCAGGGGTGGAAACACTTTAACACCCGATTTACTGAAAAGGGCTGTTCACACTGCACTTAACCCCGGGTTCTCGTTCTTAACCCTGCATTTAAGCCCGAGTTTCACACATGTAAAGTAGAAGCGGGGCTAACGGGGCTTTTTTTCGGGGTTATGAAGCCTTCTCTGAAGCTCTAACAGAAACCCAATCTATAAAGCATAAAGCAGCAACAATCAGGAGTTTAATACATTTTGGTGATAAACAACTGATCTGATGTATTTCATTCATGGAGTAATCAGTGTTGTACACGTGCTCAAGAAATTAAAAGCCATTAAGAATAATTACAGATAAACAAGTAACGGCTGAACCCAAAACCATAGGCTTTATTTTATTACAGTAAAACTGCATCATTACTGAAATATAATGATAAATGGATTCCATCAGACTCCTCTGTTTTATTTGTTGCTCATTTACTTACCAGAGCTTCTTCTTCTTTCGGCTTCTCCCTTCAGGGGTCTCCACAGCGAATCATCTCTCTCCACCTATCCCTATCTTCTGCATCCTCAACCCTTGCACCCACTAGCTTCATATCCTCATTAATTCCATCCATATACCTCCTCTTTGGCCTTCCTCTTTGCCTCCTGCCTGGCAGCTCCATGTCCAACATTCTCCTACCAATATACTCACTCTCCCTCCTCTGAACATGTCCAAACCATCTTAATCTGGCCTCCCTAACTTTGTCCCCCAAACGTCCAACATGAGCTGTCCCTCTGATGTACTCGTTCCTAATCCTGTCCAATCTTGTCACTCCCAAAGAGAACCTCAACATCTTCAGCTCTGCTACCTCTAGCTCTGCCTCCTGTCTCTTCCTCAGTGACACTGTCTCTAAACCATACAGCATGGCCGCTCTCACCACTGTCCTGTACACCTTCCCCTTGATTCTCGCTGATATTTTCCTCTCACACAGAACTCCCCACACCTTTCTCCACCCATTCCAACCTGCCTGCACTCGCTTCTTTACCTCTTTCCCACACTCTCCATTGCTCTGGACTGTTGACCCCAAGTACTTAAACTCCTGTACCTTCTTCACCTCTTCACCCTGTAACCTTACTGTTCCACTTCCCTCCCTTTCATTCACACACATGTACTCAGTCTTACTACCACTGACTTTCATTCCTCTTCTCTCCAGCGCAAACCTCCACCTCTCCAGGTTTTCCTCCACCTGCTCCCTGCTCTCACTACAGATCACAATGTCATCTGCAAACATCATTGTCCAAGGAGACTCCTGTCTGACCTCCTCTGACAAACTAGTCCATCACTATAGCAAACAGGAAGGGGCTCAGAGCCGATCCCTGATGAAGTCCCACCTCCACTTTGAACTCCTCTGTCTGACCTACAGCACACCTCACCACTGTCCTGCTCCTCTCATACATCTCGTCCCATCTCGATCCCTCTGCCTAGCTAACCTGTACAAGTCCTTCTCTCCTTCTCTAGTGTCTAACCTAGTGTACAACTCGTCATATGCCTTCTGCTTGGCCTTAGACCCCTCCCTCTTCACTCTGCGCTGTAACTCCTTGTATTCCTGTCTATTCTCTTCAGTCCTGTCCATGTCCCACTTCTTCTTGGCTAATCTCTTCCTCTGGACACTATCCTGAACTTCCTCATTCCACCACCAAGTCTCCTTATCTTCTTTCCTCCTTCCAGATGACACACCCAGCACCTTTCTCCCTGTCTCCCTGATCACTTCTGCTGTAGTTTCCCAGTCATCTGGCAGCACTACCTGACCACCCAGAGCCTGCCTCAACTTCTGTCTAAATTCCTCACAACATTCCTCCTTTTTCAGCTTCCACCACTTGGTTTTCTTCTCTATCTCTATCTTTGACCTCTTCATCTTACAGACCAACAAAGTCATCCTACACACCACCATCCTATGCTGTCTGGCTACACTCTCTCCCACTACCACTTTACAGTCAATAATCTCTTTCAGATTGCCTCTTCTACATAGGATGTGGTCTACCTGTGTTCTCCTACATCCACTCTTGTAAGTCACTCTATGCTCCTCCCTCTTCTGAAAATAAGTGTTAACCACACCCATGTCCATCCTCTTAGCAAAGTCCACTACCATCTGTCCTTCTAGGTTCCTTTCCTTAACTCCAAACTTGCCCATCACCGTCTCATCACCTGTGTTCCCCTCACCAACATGTCCATTAAAATCCGCTCCTATCACCACTCTCTCACCCGTGGGAATACTCTTCATCACCTCATCTAATTCTCTCCAGAATCTCTCTTTCTCCTCCAACTCACAACCTACCTGTGGGGCATAACCACTAACAACATTCAACATCACCCCTTCAATCTCTAACTTCAGACTCATCACCCTGTCTGACACTCTCTTCACCTCCAGAACATTCCTCACAAACTCCTCCTTCAGGACCACACCTACCCCATTTCTCTTACTATCCACACCATAATAAAACAGCTTGAAACCTGCTCCTATACTACGAGCCTTGCTACCCTTCCACCTGGTCTCCTGTACACACAGTATATCCACCTTCCTTCTCTCCATCACATCAGCCAGCTCTCTACCTTTCCCTGTCATAGTACCAACATTCAGAGTTCCTATTCTCAGTCCTACACTCTTACCTTTCCTCTTCTCTCTCTGTCTGTGCACTCTCCTCCCTCCTCTACTTCTTCCACCAACAGTAGCCCAATTTCAGAGCACTGACGATTCGCATGGTTAAATTTGGCAATGTTTTATGCCAGATGCCCTTCCTGACGCAACCCTTTCTATTTATCTGGGCTTGGGACCGGCACAGAAGTCACTGGACTGTGACACCCATGGCTAGATTCATTTACTTACCAGAGCAATTAACTTTATTCATTTAAGAAGTTTATTGTCCAGGAAAAATATATAAATAAATAATAAATTAATTAATTCAATTCAATTCAATTCAATTTTATTTGTATAGCCCTTTTAACAAAGAGCATTGTCTCAAAGCAGTTTTACAGAACATAAGAAACAATAAACACACAAACAAACAGTCCTAGATGTTAGACAGAATTTTCCCTAGTGAGCGAGCCTGAGGTGACTCAGGCGACTGTGGCAAGGAAAAACTCCCTTAGATGGAATTAGGAAGAAACCTTGAGAGGAACCAGACTCAAAAGGGAACCCATCCTCATCTGGGTGACACACGGAGAGTGTGATATGAACAATGTCCTTTCTGCATTAGTTGTGTGATGCAGATACAGCATGTGTAGAATGTTGTGTGTAAAATGTCCACATAGGGTTGGCAGTGCTGCTTTGATTACTCCAGTCCTCAAAAAGCAGAACCCGGCTGGAGCCGGTCCATCTCTGGATGCCACCGGAGCTGGCACAATCTCTGTGTGACTCGGGGATGGGTAGAAGAAGGGAAACAAATGGAAAGGAATTAGCGTAGCTGCTATTCATAATATTAGCAGGCACTAGATGATGATGTGCATTTAATCAGACGTACTGGAGCACAAAGTTATGGGATGTATTAGGTGTATGCCTGGCTAAAGAGATATGTCTTTAGTCTACGTTTGAACTGGGAGACTGTGTCTGAGCCCTGAACACTGTCAGAAAGACTGTTCCAAAGTTTAGGAGCTAAATACGAAAAAGCTCTACCCCCTTTTGTAGACTTTGATATTCTGGGAACTACCAGAAGTCCGGAGTTTCGAGATCTTAAGGAGCGTGATGGATTGTAACGTGTTAGAAGACTGGCTAGATATGTGGGAGCTAAACCATTTAGGGTCTTGTACGTAAGTAGAGCTAGTTTATAATCTATTCTAAATTTAACAGGTAGCCAGTGCAGGGATGATAATATTGGGGTTATATGATCATACTTTCTTGATCTGGTAAGGACTCTGGCTGCATTCTGGACTAACTGTAGCTTGTTTATTGAAGATGCAAGACAAACACCTAGTAATGCATTACAATAGCCCAGTCTGGAGATCATGAATGCATGAACTAGCTTTTCTGCATCAGATACAGATAAAATGTTCCTAAGCTTGGCGATATTTCTGAGGTGGAAGAAGGCTATTTTTGTAATATCGGAAATATGTTTTTCAAAGGACAAACTGCTGTCTAATATTACGCCCGGGTCTTTCACTGTAGAGCTATTAGTGATAGAACATCCTTCTAAGTACAGGTTGAATTGTGAGAGATAACTGTGTATCGTCAGCATAACAATGGAAACTAATCCCATGCCTTCTAATGATGTTGCCTAAGGGAAGCATGTATATTGAGAACAGCAGAGGTCCTAAAACTGAACCTTGTGGGGCCCCATATTTCACTGGCATTACACTGGACAGTTCTCCATTTAAATCTACAAACTGGTATCGATCAGACAGGTAGGATCTAAACCATTTTAACGCCTGTCCCTGAATACCTATGTGATTTTGTAAGCGGTCTACGAGAATGTTATGATCTATAGTGTCGAATGCAGCACTAAGATCAAGTAAGACTAATATTGAGATGCAGCCTTGGTCCGAAGCTAAAAACAAGTCATTTGTGATCTTAACTAGTGCAGTTTCTGTACTATGATGGGGCCTGAAACCTGACTGAAATTCTTCAAGGATATTGTTTTCCTGTAAGAAGGAGCATAATTGAGTAGACACAACCTTTTCTAATATTTTAGATATAAAGGGAAGGTTTGAAATCGGTCTGTAATTTAATAAGTCATTAGGGTCTAGTTTAGGTTTCTTAAGAAGAGGCTTAATAACTGCTAGCTTGAGAGGTTTAGGGACGTGACCTAAACATAAGGAGGAATTAATAATGTTGAGGAGAGGCTCTCCAGCTGTGTGTATCACTTCTTTCAGTAATCTAGTTGGAATTGGATCTAACAAACATGTTGTTGAATTAGCCGTGGTGATAAGTTCCTTCCCTATACCTGTAAAGCATTGTAGCTTTGAATGTGGAGCTTTAGGTTGGACTAGGTTCTGTTTCTTATCCAACACTCATTTTCTTTTCACCTGAATTCACATGGAGCAGAAATAATCAGCAGGATCGCTTCTCTTCACTCTCTATCTTACACAGAAACTTTCATTCAGTTTGTATAAATAACGAGCCTCATTCATCAAGCTGGACATAAACAGATTTAAAATCCATCCTGCGAGCGTTTACACAAGAAATCTGTTTTTCAGATCACACTTTTTCTTCATCCTGATGTTTGATGTGAACAGTAACTGAAGCTCTGGACCTGGATCTGCATGAGTGCGTTGCGTTGCGTTGAGCTTCTGCCACCTGATTGGCTGATTGGATTACTGCATACATCAGCAGGGGGACAGGTGTTCCTAATAAAGTGGACGGTAAGTATACCTACACACTTTATTCACAAATAAACACAAAGTAAAATGCAGTAATAGATGTAAAGTTATTCATGTCTGCATAAAGTGATATTTCATAATGTGTAGAATAGAATGTAAAGATATAATATTAGATAAAAAAACAGAAAAACAAATAATTAGAATAATCCAGTACACACAAAGCCAGCTGTGTATTTATTTATTTATTTGTTTGTTTATTTGTTTGTTTGTTTGCTGTAAGTGGATATGGGTTATTTTTGTTCAGTTCTTTTTCTGTCTTGTTATATTTCTGTATCTGTTGCCACGGTAACTTGGTTAACGGTCACCGGACACAGGTCTACTCTGACGAGTTTCTGGAGTGGTTTTTTTGAAGATGCCGGTGAAGGTCTTGGAGATGTTGGAGAAGATCCTGCCCAGCGCTCTGCGAGTGTTCTTGAAGATGGACCGCGAGGCCTTCGATTCTCCGCGTGAGTCTGGAAATGAGAAGAAGCAGAGTTACAGCAAAATGACCAAACCTGCTCTTAAACATCATCATCATCATCATCATCATCATCACGCTCTGTAAACATCATCAGCTCATATCATAAACAAACACCATCGCTATCATCACTCACTCCAGTTAAAAGCACAGGATACAGAGCAGTGATGAAGTAGCTGTTATACACTAAAAAGGTCAGTGTTGTGAACGTGGTCAAACTCACAAGTTCATTTAGTTTTAAAGACTTACCCTTGTGGAGACGTGCGAAGGCGGACGTGCTCGGCTGGTCACCCTGTGGCAAAGGAACTCTGTGCCGCTTCTTCTTCTGCTTGGGACGCTGAGAATAATGAAAAAAAAAAGAGAAATCAGGAAGCAGAACTGGACGTCTAAGATTATTAATAACCTTAAAGAATGTGATTAATGCTGTAAATGTCGCTGATGTTCAATAAACCATCCAATTATCAATAACTACAGATAACATCTCAGAACCTCGTAAGAACATTTAAGAGAAAAAGTTCTGCATACCTTAACCACCACGCGCCTGCTCGTCTTCACGATGAAGCGAACTCTAGGCCTCTTCTTCTTCTCCTGACCCTCAGCTGTGTGAAGCGAGCGTCCATCATGTCCGTCACTCGCCCCGATGTTCAGCACATTCTGCAGTAAAGCCTGAGTGGACTCCTCGACAAACCTGTAAACCAGCCAAGAAGGAAACTGCACAGAGCGTAACATGCTGTTCCTTCTGACCAGAACAGAATCGGATAAACTCCGACCCACGTCCAGCTCGTGAACCGAGCCTTCCTCATCGATGTGGATGGGAACCACACAGTCCTCTTGGCTCTCTGAGTGTGCTGACCGATCTGTCCCTTTATCATCAGCAGCACTTTTGGAGAAGGAAGTGAAGAAAGCCTTCAGCTGATCGCGCACCACAGTGAAAAGGTGCAGAGGAACGTACTGACTCTTCTGGACCGAAGGCAGAGGCTCTCTCTCTGCATCTAGAACGCTCTCTTCCAGTCCAGAGAGACTTTGGAGCTGTGTGGAAAAGACTGAGGAGCTCTTTGTGTAGGGAGCTGAGGAAGCATCAGCATCACTGACCTGAGCTTCACCTACCCGAGCTTCCGATCCGTTTTCCGTGTCAGTTATTCCGATCATCTTGTTTACGCTACCTGAAAAGACTCGATTCAGATCGACTGATGTTGATGATGTTGCTGTGTTGGAACCCGAGCCTTTCGTGCTGATTAACCCTGAGGAAATCTGTGAAGTTAACCTCTTCACCAGGATATCGCTCACAGCCTGAGTGGCTTTATCCAGGAACTGCTCAGCAGCTGCAGATCTCTGGACATTCTTTGTGATGCCGTCGAGCTCGGCATCGGTTTCGGTACAGGCGTCTAAGAGCGTCTTGCTTTTCTCTGAAACCGCTTGCTGCCGCTCACTGATGAATGTAAACACCCGCTTGTGGATGTCCATGTGGATCTTTTGAGCAAAGGAGAGGAACTTCTGCTCATCTTCTGGTCCAGACTGGTCAGCATCGCTGCAACTGACAAGTATACAAAACAAATTCTGCAGAATTTCCGTGGCTGTGCTCTTGGCCAGCTCCATCAGGAAATTCGGTTCTGTCTCACTGGAGGCGGCAACGGAGGTTTTAGAAGATACTGAGGCAGCGAGTTTCTCCTCGGTGCTCAGAAGAACTTCACTGACCACTTCTGAGGCTATGCTCATAAACTGTTCACTGAAAGGACTCACAGATTGAGGAGCTGATGAAGCACAACCAGGAGTCTTCACTTCAGGCGTCATGGAGACAGAGGTTGTGGATACAGTAACCCACGAAGAGGACCTGCTGACCGAGACAACTTTTTCCAAGCCCTTCATTAGTTTTTGGAACTCCAGGAGAGACTTTACTGACATTACTGAAGTTGTCTCTCCTCCAGATCTGTGGAGCTGTGTAGAGTGATACAGGGCCAGGATCCTTTCACAGATCTCATTAGTGCAGGTGATGCTGAGATCATCTATCTGTGAGACTGGACCTCCTGCAGGTGATGAAGCACTCACAGAGCAGCTCGCCCTCCGTCCTGATGCCGTACTCCGGATCGCCTCCAGCATCGCACCTTTAATCTCTGTGACGATTCTCTGACCGAGATGACAGATGAGGTCAGACACCTCCACTGGGGATCTTTATACACACACAGGGAAGAGAGAACAGTAACGAGAATGAAGATTAATCCTGGATTCTGATTGGTCAGGTGTTGATTAAACAGTGCAGTAAAGTTGATCCTTGTGAATATTAAGAGTGAAATCTGAGCAGCAGGTCAGTAAAGTTTACCTTTGAGCTGAGGCACCTGAGGAAGAGCACTTGCTCGATTTCGACTCTGCCATTGCCTTCAGCTTGTCGTTTGCCTCCACAATCGCTTTGATCCCGAAGAGTTCGCTGAGAGGCTTCAGTAAACGCCGGACGACAGCAGACGACACTGTGGTCACGATTTTAGTGGACGCAGCAGCAAACTCCAACCTTGAGACCTTTGGAAGTAAAAGAAAGAAAATCAGCTTGAAAATGAAACGTGATCAGTGACATGACGACGTGTTCAACCTAATGAAACATAACATAACTCTTCACATAAAAATGAATAACACTGCTATAAATACCTGTAGAGATTTACACACATGACTGAATCTGACTGTTTCTCACATCAATACAGCCAGTAGAATATTACGCAATACACTGATTCATCTCTTCATTAGCCAGATCAATCACCTCATTCTCATATTCACATCCTGTTCATTATTCCTTATTCTCACACTCTTACCTTCTTCATCATGCCCCTGGTTACAGCCTTCCATTCCCTTTAAACACACACACACACACACACACACACACACACACACACAGGAAATCAGCATCTAATCATTTATTCAAGTGTAAACGAACTGAATAAAACATTACTGAGAGTCAGAGATCAATCGTACTCATCGCTCAGGTGAAGAACGAGGTCCATAATGTCCCTGAAACACCTCGGTCTCTGGTCAGATGTGGTGCTCAGAGTGGACACTCCAGCTGCTCCAGCTGTTCTTCTTCTCTTCTTCTCACTCATCTATAAAGAGCACATGGAGTTCATCAGAGTCAGTGCTTTAAAACGGAGAGTTTTTAATCATTACAACAGCGATTATATAGCACTTTTCCTGTTTCAGTTCCAGAATCAAAATAATTAACATCCATTTTCTGATCAAACCGATTCACTGATTCACATGAACTTGACTCACCTTTGAATCACGTGAGTATGAATTCTCCATTTTCTCTCAGAATGCTTTATCTACAAAAACACAAACAGATCGTTATTAAAGTAGATTCTCTTTAAAAATATATTCAGCTGTAAGAAAGTGGAAAACGCAGAATAACGAACAGCTCTGTAAAATAAATAAATAAACCGCGGGCGGATTTCGGTTCAGAACCGATTCATCAATGACTCTTGTGAACACAGTAAAGTGAATCGCGCGAGCTGTAAAGTTTAGTGTTCAGTCCTACAGTAAAGTGATGAGAATAAAGTCAGTGTTCGGGATCAGCTTCATTAACACGCCATGTTTAAACTCACACCCGGACTCGCCTCCTCTCAGCTTTCACATCTTTTACACAAAGTGTGGCTTCTTAAAACACCGAACTTTTACAACTTTAATCAAATAAAGAGAAAATATTGACGAGTGAAGAAGAGCTCCCTCGGATCCACACATTAATAATAATAATAATAATAATAATAATAATAATAATAATAATAATAATAATAGTGAGGATTGTAGGAGCTTACCTGTTGTGTGATGATGTGTATAATGCAGTAAATGAGCTGATTGAATCAGAAGTGGAATTTAATCCCTTCTCCTCATGTGACGCTATCGAATTCACCCCTGTGACGTCACAGCCCCTTCTCTTCTCGGACGGTTTTCGGTTCTTTACAAAAAAAAGTGCTAACTATCAGGGGGCGGGCACAGTGTCAATCATTTGTCGCGAGAGCCGATCACGTGATTACAGCGTCAGCCAATCACGTCGCAGCTCCAGTCTGTCCTGTGTAGCTCAGTGCTGCTGAAGTGAGAGACGGTTTCTTACCGCCAGGCTCGGAGCTAAACTTTTAAAGGACTCTGTGAAACACCAAACTATATTAACTTTATAACAATAACATCACTTTAATAAACTTTACTTTCACAGAATTTTACAGTAAACATCAACCATGGCGTCAAGTGAAAAAGAGCTAGCCAATATTGCTAATTAACGTAGCTGGTTTGAATGAAGCCCGTAGCAAGGATGCTAAATGTATTTTTAATTGATGGTAAAATCTGAGCTAAATTAATTAGCACTATTGTGTAAATATAACAGAATGTATAATCTGTGTTGGTTGGAGGTTATTTTTAATTGACATTTGTCTCTGATTATTCTCATCTTCACGCAGAGCGGGTAAGTGTGGATCAGCTGCCTGATGGCATGTGCAATATATTAATTGTACAAATTGCCTCCTATTAAAAACTAAACTATAAACCTATAAAGTGATCAACAATTGTATTTTAGATTACATTTACAGTATGTAATACATACACACACACACACACACACACACGCACCCAGTAAATCTGCCAGAGTAAAATATACTCAAATTGAAGCATTTGGTCTCTCTGAAAGGAGGAAAAGTTACTCTTTTGATAGAGTCGTTTTTCCAGAGTGAATTATGCTCAGTGTAGTGTTAATATTTTACTCTTTCCTGTGATATTTGACTCTATTTGGTGTTTTTTGAAATCAACTTTCGTACTATTTTACTCCTTTCAGAGCTACAATCTACCCTGCTACTTATTGACTCTGTTCAGAGGAACTTCACATTTGCTCTACCACAATTTACTCCCCTCCAGAGTTATTCTTCTGAATTACACTGTTCATGTTTTACCCCTAAAATGAAGTTGCTTTTCAGTCTGAAAAAAGAACCAACAACATACTGTATACTCATGTCTCACAATTTTATTTTTCAAGCTCCTCTTCAAACATTACACTGAATTCACTCGTCATTGTGAATGTCATCGTGTTGTGATCGTCAAAAAAGAAATAAAAATCAAATGAAAACAATAATACTAAAATAATCAAAAAAAGTAGTGATAATATAATGGAGGAGATGAAGAATTACATGAAACTATACGGAATAATAAACAAATCAGAATCACAAACAGAGTGTCAAACTTGTGGTGCAAAATATTCCTAATCTCCAAAACAGGTGCTTCTATGGCATGTGCAACTTTATAAGCATGGACTTGTTCATCTAAACAGAACGTTTTCAGAGTCGTGGTTATTAATAGGATGTGCTCATCTTTAATAACAATATTCTGGATTACATGAAATACAGGCATGTCATTTTGAACTTGAACACAAACTGCCAACCCTGACCGATAAGTGTTTCCACAGCACTTGACCCGTTTCACATTTAGGACCTTAGTCCACATAGGCACATTAAGTCTCTCAGCCATCTCAGAGCCAACTTCCATTTCATTCAATGGGACCAATTTCTCGGGACCTAATTTTAAGTAATTTGGATCAAATGTTTGCCCGATGTAAGCCATTTGGCACTGGTGTTTCTTTGCTAATGTTTTCTTTATGTTCTTAAATCTTTTCAGCTGCGTTTTAAAAATGTTATGCTTCGCTTTGTAACGCATGCACCAACAATGTATCAGTGGTCCTATTTTGAAGTCAAGTCCAGTCAAGAAGCTTTAATTGTCATTCCAGCCACATATAGCTGACGCAGTACATAGTGAAATGAGACAACGTTTCTCCAGGACCCTGGTGCTACATTAAAACAACACACAACATCTAATTACAAAACCAACAACACAGAGCTAGGACAGAAGTTTGTTCTAGATACATAAAGTGCAAAGTGTGCAAACAGTGCAAAGACAAGTACAAAAAGAACACAAGACAGAACACAAAACATGTGCAATGGGCGAGACGGAATGTGATGTGCATTACATATATGTTTGTAACCATATACATAGCAGCATGTCCATTTTCTACATACAACTGGGGTAATGCACCATAAAATGATGCTTTGGCAACAAGTTCTTATCAGGAAACAAATGCTTAAACAAACTGTGGAGTTCTGCAATCAGATGTTTCAAATAAAAGGTGATACCAGTGGATATAACCGAAGAAAACACAGTATTGACTATCTGAAGCAATAAAATGACAATAAGTGCGAATTAGGACATCTCTGCACTGGCATGTTCAAGCATGAAGTTCTTAAGTTCATACGGACATCTTTGGACTATCTTCACTGAACTGTCTAAATCTTTCTCTAGCAAAACGCAACAGTTCTAGAACTAAATGTTCCACAAAACCAAACAAGGAATGGACACCAAGGTTGTCACCAGTAACTTGAACAATGGTTCCATAAACTGTATGATCAAATAAAGGAATCTGAATGCCATTGGTTTCCAGTGTTGAGACATCCTGGACAAGCGGCTCTAGTATATTATCAAACCCATATGTTTTGTATCTTCTGTATCTTCTTTATTTCTGTATGAAATAAAGTGACTAAATGTATATTTAGTAAACTCGAATTGTATTTAAGGGAAATATTTCTAAGGGTAAAATAGATAGCTCCTAACTTATGTATTCCTTGTTTTGATCCAAGGAGGTTTGAGCATTCAACTTCATCAAAAAAAGCTGGATCTGAACTGCATGTCTTTGTTTTGAGAAGAGTGCATACTTCCAAGAGATTCCAACAGATTGTTACTAGGTATGTGCTAAGTAGAAAAGAATAGCATAAGAGCAACAATTTGGAGGACAAGTGATTTTTAAGAGAAATAAGTCTCAGAAATAAGCAAGTTCATGTTCACACAGTGCCAGAACATTATGAAATAGTTTCATTTGATCTGCTTAATCAGTAGCTTCACCTTGATGAATTTCACAAGACGATCACATGCTTGTCTAGCTGAGATCTTTCCCGGTCTTTTGCGGCCTTGACTTGAGGGTGGTAAAAGGTGAACCAGCTTCAGAATGGAAGACATGTTGCTGTCCCAACCTAGAGTCACGGAAAACAAAATAAACACATTTTTTGGTTTTTAGGTAGAAGGGGTTGAGCATACCCTTCTACTCACTTTAACTTGACTTAGCTTCATTGGAAGATGTGCCGGTATAAATACATTAACCACTCCAGTACTTTACTTAATACTGCACGCAGATTCAGCGTTAAAGGGATAGTTCAACCAAAAATGATTTACCCCATGACAACATTATGGGTTTGCATCCTGAAGAAACCAAAAAGCTAAAGTTACACATAAGGCGATAACTCTCACAGTCAGATGAAGAAAAGAACATTCATTAGTGCATTACACAACATGAATTATCTTTGTTCACAAATGTGTTTTTAATATGTGATAACTGTCCAATAGTTCTGTTAAGGCAGTGTGCTCAATGGCTCTATTTGGACAGTATTTGTTTTTCATGTGAAATAAATCTGCATGGCACCTCACTGATGAATCTCATGCATTCAGATGGTGATTTATTTACAGAGGAGGAGTGAGTTCTATGATCCTACAACCAGGGCACGCGCTGCTCACGTGTAATAATGTAATCAGCTATTCTTGGAATAATACAAATAAATTCATATTTAATTTAATAAGTAAGATTTAATTTAATAGGAGAACAATATCCTATTTATTATGTGATTATTTACATATGTTAAAAACTAGGAAAATAGACTACTGAAATGAATTTCTATTTAACTCAAAATGATGGATGTCATTTTTAAAATATGATAATTAGTGGAAATAATGTTGTAGTGAGAGCAGGGAGCAGGTGGAGGAAAACCTGGAGAGGTGGAGGTTTGCGCTGGAGAGAAGAGGAATGAAAGTCAGTGGTAGTAAGACTGAGTACATGTGTGTGAATGAAAGGGAGGGAAGTGGAACAGTAAGGTTACAGGGTGAAGAGGTGAAGAAGGTACAGGAGTTTAAGTACTTGGGGTCAACAGTCCAGAGTAATGGAGAGTGTGGGAAAGAGGTAAAGAAGTGAGTGCAGGCAGGTTGGAATGTGTGGAGAAAGGTGTGGGGAGTTCTGTGTGAGAGGAAAATATCAGCGAGAATCAAGGGGAAGGTGTACAGGACAGTGGTGAGACCGGCCATGCTGTATGGTTTAGAGACAGTGTCACTGAGGAAGAGACAGGAGGCAGAGCTCGAGGTAGCAGATCTGAAGATGTTGAGGTTCTCTTTGGGAGTGACAAGATTGGACAGGATTAGGAACGAGTACATCAGAGGGACAGCTCATGTTGGACGTTTGGGGGACAAAGTTAGGGAGGACAGATTAAGATGGTTTGGACATGTTCAGAGGAGGGAGAGTGAGTATATTGGTAGGAGAATGTTGGACATGGAGCTGCCAGGCAGGAGGCAAAGAGGAAGGCCAAAGAGGAGGTATATGGATGGAATTAATGAGGATATGAAACTAGTGGGTGCAAGTGTTGAAGATGCAGAAGATAGGGATAGGTGGAGAGAGATGATTCGCTGTGGAGACCCCTGAAGGAAAAAGCCGAAAGAAGAAGAAGAAGTGGAAATAAGTTATAATGCAGCCTCTTATTTACATGAGATAAACATAAAGTTGCTTGGTTTATATTTTTAATGTATATAGCCTAATTGAAGACTATATTATATTAACCTTGTATTGCTTTAACAGCCCATTTCAAATGTTTACCTGTTTATTTCCCTCTTTCTCCTTTCACTGAGGTGGAGCAGTGATGAAATATTATACTTGTAAATACTTCCCAGCATTTCAGTAATAAAAGTGTACATATTACAAATGCATGCAAATACAGTGAAGTAACAGTTATCGCCCGGTGTTCCGCAGTGGTCAAAAGGATTCAGACAGTGAAATTTTATTGGAAACACCGACATTCTAGATTCAGACGGCTGAATGTAGAATTCATCATGGATTCTGTGATGGTCAGCTGGTCAGGTCCTGCTGCAGCAGAGCATCCCCAAACCAGAACACTTCCTCCTCCATGTTTCACAGCTGCTGTGAGGATCATCTGCTGAAACCCTGTATTTGGTTTACTCCAAACATGCCCTGTTATGGTGTCCAGATAATTCAGTTTTAGACTCATCTGTCCCAAGCACATTACTCCAGAAGTCTCGGCCTTTATTTGTGTTTTTTGGGAAACTTCAGTTTTGCCCTCATGATTTTTAGACAGTAAAGGTTTCCTCCTTGCACACATCCCATAATAATTAAAGTTGTGTACTCTCTTTCTGATTGGAGATTCATGTACTTTGCCATAAACTGGAGCAAAAGTCACACATAAACTGGAGCTGTAGGTCCCGTGATGATATTTTAGGGTTTTTGGAGACATCTTTAAGCGTCGTGCGGTCTGCTCTCAGGGGGAATCTGCTCGGACGGCCTGACCTGACCATGTGGTCAGTTGTTTTAAATGTTCTCCACTTGCAAATGATTTTCTGGACAGTGGGATGGCTGAGTACAAATTCTTTTGAGATCTTTTTATGTCCCTTACCAGACTCATAAGCCTCAAAAATCTTCTTTCTGAAGGCCTCAGAGAGCTCTTTGGATCTCACCATGGTGATAGCTCTCACTTCAACAATTAAGAGGAAACCAAGCTAAATGTCTGAGGTGTAAATAAGACACGCCTCCTTCAAAATGTGGGCATGCCCTTACGGTTTCCTCACAAGAAATTGCAATTACATTTTAAATTTAAAAAACACTTTTCTGTGGCTGCATGGTGCCTTAGTGATTAGCATGTTTGCCTCACACCTCCAGCATCCTGGGTTTTTGCTCTTGAGTCTTGCTCACTGTGTGTTTGCATATTCTCCCTGTGCTTAGTGGGTTTCCTCTGTGGGTGCTCTGGTTTCCTCCCACAGTCCAAAGACATGCTTCCAGGCAGATTGAAGTCTCTAAATTGTCCACAGTGTGAGAGTGTGTGTGTGTGTGTGTGCGCCCTGCGATGGGTTGGCACTCCGTCCAGGGTGTATCCTTGATACCCGATGATGCCTGAGATAGGTACAGGCTCCCCGAGACCCGAGAATAGATCGGATAAGTGGTACAGACAATGGAAAAAAAGACTTTTCTTCGGTTTTATTTGGTTAGTTATATTACTTGAATCTTCCAATATTGTTAAAATGAAGATCTAATGCCCCTATGTTTAAGTATATTAAAAAAAATGCTTTCATGGGGTGTCCTAATTTTTTCACATTACTCTATTATTTTATATATATATATATATATATATATATATATATATATATATATATATATATATTAGATAGATAGATAGATGGATAGATAGATAGATAGATAGATAGGTGCATTTTTAAAAAAAAAGAATATCAAGGAAACATTGATTTTTTCCCACAATTTAATTTTTTAATTTTGATAATTATGGCTCACAACTCATGAAAACCTGTGGCTTACCTTCCTTATGGAGGGTGTCAATGAGCGTCTTCTGGACAACCGTCAGGTCAGCAGTCTTCCCCATGATTGTGGTGGTGTGTACTGAACCTGACTGGGAGATTCGTGGTATTTATACTGAATAAAAAGTGATTTGCTCAAAGTGGACATGAAATATTTGAGTGTTTTGAGATAGGATTTATCAGTTACACTTTTCCTTTTCTGAAGTAAAAAAAATATGGAACTTTTCCATGATACTCTATTTTTTGAGATGCATCTTTACCGTATATATATAAAATGGTGTTCCAGTTAATTTGTGTAAACCTTATGGTTCCTTACAAATCCAGTGTACACCTACACATCCGCCAATTATGTGGCAGCATCACATTGTATAAAATCCCGCAAATACAGGTCAAGAGTTTCATTTAATGTTCACATAATTAAGAGGTCTGATCTCTGTGCACTAACTGTGGCATTGTTGTTGGGGTCAGATGGGCTGGTTTGAGTTGGTCTTCTTGAGTATTTTAATAACTGCTGATCTTCTGCTTGGATTTTCACACAAAAAAAGGCTCTAGAGTTTATGGTGCAATAAATGAAAACCATCTATAGGCAGCGTCCAGTGGAGAAGGCTTTCTCTGCACACTGTAGTCAGTTATGTCCTGAAAGCCACAGCCTGTGTGAGTATTGCTGCGCATGTGCATCCCTTCATGGCCACAGTTTACCATCTTCTAAGGGCTACTTCCAGCATGATAGTCCACCATGTAAGAAAGTACCTCAAACTGGTGTCATGAACATGATGATGAGCTCGGTGTTCTTCCCAGTCAGCAGATCTGTTGGATGCGGTAGAACAGGAGATTCACAATGTGAAAGTGCTCCAGAGAAATTTGCAGAAGTGTGATGCGTTCTCAACAAGGATCTCTAAGGAATGTTTCCAACATCTTATGCGTGTTTATACTTTTTTATATTAAAGTGTGCAGTGTTACAATCTGAGCTGAAACACACTCTGGTTGTGTGTCGAGGGACTGAAGGTGGAGTCTGGTCATGTTCTAGTATATTTTATTTATTTATGTTTAATTCTAGTTTCTTCTCTTTTTTTGACTGGATGAAATGAATGATACAATATAACGTTATAATATAACTCTACAATTATCGTTTTTCAAAGACCGTTTATTTAGCTTTTTGCTGATGAACTGAGTACTTCTTTATCCAGGCAGTGATGCTGTAAATAAAGCGTACTGATGTTCTGCTCTCTGCAGGTGGATCTGGTTCCCAGCCGTCCTCACGGTCCTACGGCTCGGGTGGTGTGAACAGCAGCAGCAGTCCGTCTCCTCAGAGACCAGCGTACAGTCAGCAGTCCTCCTCCTACCCGGGCTACAACCAGCAGCAGCCGTGTGTGTTTGTGTGTGTCCAGGTTAGACTGAGATTATGTGGCACATCACCTGTAGGTTTTTTTTGTAGGAAGGCAACAACAGAGGAAGGGCAACACGATAGACTAAAACACAGTGCATTAAAACAAGACAAAAATACTGCAGCTACTGGTGCAGGCCACGAAAGCCACAGAGATGCCAGATGTTTACACTTCTGTCTGTAGTCTGCTGTCCACAGTGGACATGGGTGGAGTCCAATTAGTTTCAACTTTTTCACTCTGGACAAGTTTTTCCCCTGTATTTAGTGTAGTGATGCGTTTCCTTATAACAGGAGGCCAGAAAAGAGGAGGGTTAAAGAGTGTCAAGAAGTCAAGTGAAGAAGCAGAAATAAGAGAAGTGTAAAGAGGGTTCTTTTAAACATCTACACTACTGTAATAGCAGCAGTTATCAGAAATGTGTGCTGCAACAATGAGGAAATGTGTAAAAACAGCATGTACACAGTTATAATGTGGCTGGTGCTATAGACAGGGATGAATATTGAAGTGAATTGAGTGTGTATGCTTTATGTCATGTGTAGGATTATAGTTTCTGAGGTTTATGAAGTACTGTGAGGCCCTGGAAGACATGCTGTAACAGGGCTTTACTAAAGTACTAGATAAAAATGACTAAATAATTTGATTGTTATATTCAAGATTTAACAGTTTATTGTCATATGGACAGCAAACAGTGTGTTGCACCATACAATGAAGTTCTGACTCTGTGAATCTTCAAGCAGCCTAACACGTAAGGACATAAAAAAAGAAACATTGGAATATACAAGGTGTGAAGTACAAATGTACAATTACAGAATCTGAAACACACAAATAACTGTTTTATTGTGGATTCATTCTGTGGTGAACTTGCTGGGGAACTGTTTCCACGTATTGTATCTCCACTGTGTATGTTATAGAAAATGTTGTTTTAGTGTCATATCGGTTTCTTCTGTACAACATCAGAAGGATTCGGCCATTTCTATCCACACAGGCTACTCAGGTGTTTGTTCAGTCTCTGGTCATT
Organism: Hemibagrus guttatus; assembly: GCA_033459395.1. Taxonomy (NCBI): domain Eukaryota; kingdom Metazoa; phylum Chordata; class Actinopteri; order Siluriformes; family Bagridae; genus Hemibagrus; species Hemibagrus guttatus. Next base: position 26,292,723 of record JAUCMX010000011.1, read on the forward strand.
TCGAGACTGGACTACTGCAGCTCTCTTCTGGCAGGTCTACCTCTGAACGCAATTCGTCCACTGCAAATGATCCAAAATGCAGCTGTGTGATGCGTGTTCACCACTAGGTGTTTTCCCTTAACATCTGAACTGAATTGAATTGTTCTGTATTTCACTGAAGATATTATTGGTTAATCTTTTAATCGATTTGTAAACAACGAATTGAAAATGTTTATTATAACTGCTAATCTTGAAAACTTAAATTCACTACTGCTTATTGTCCAAAAAAAGTATTTCCTGTGTAAAGTGTATGGTGTGCTGTGTAACATTGGTGGTGCTCACTGATGCTGTGGATGGATCTGTGTGGACAACCAGTGACCAGGAGACAGCCGTGGACAGAACCACTTGGGGACTTTCACACCGTCACAGATCTGCTGTTACATCTGTCAGCTTTGACAGCAAGGAATTAGTGTCTATAATGAACTCAGAAACTACATTGACCTAATAGTTCCTCATGGGCCTTTGGTTGCTGTTGTAGAAAGGACATTATTTACATTTACATTATTTACTGTCCAGTGTCACCCAAATGAGGATGGGTTCCCTTCTGAATCTGGTTCCTCTCAAGGTTTCTTCCTCATATCATCACAGGGAGTTTTTCCTTGCCACCGTCGCCGCAGGCTTGCTCATTAGGGATAAATAGGGATAAATAGTTTAATAATTTAATTGAATAATTCTTTTTTTTCTTTCCTGTTTCTCTGTTTTTGTAAAGCTGCTTTGAGATAAATTATTATAAATATATTATTATTATAAAAAGTGCTACACAAATAAATTGAATTGAAAAGTACCGCTTCTTTTCCTCGAACAGAAAACAGCTTACTTGACAGCAGCCAGATGGTTGCTGTCAAAGTGTCAAAGTGAAATGCTGTACTGTACTAAATCCTACAATTCCTTCCCACAGAAACCGATGGAGAAGAGCAGAAATGTGTAGCAGTTGTAAATGAAGTCTGTGCCCCAGACCTGATTTGCAGGAGACAACATTGCAGTGTCCAGACTTTGAACTGTTTGTGGACGGATCAGCCTTCAGGGATCAGAAAACAGGCCGTAGCGGTGTAGGATATTCTGCAGTTACACAACATGAAATCGTGAAGGCTGAGCCATTACCTGGACACCTCTCTGCACATACAGCATTAATGCAGATGAGCACAAGGCAAAACTGTCACCATTTATACAGACAGCAGAGACGCTTTTGGGGTAGTACATGATTTCGGCACATTGTGGAAACAGAAGTTTCCTTACTTCTTCAGGTGAATCAATCACGCACAATGGCCTGATTTCTGAGCTCCTGGATGCAATATTACTACCAAAATCTATTGCTGTATGTAAATTTGAAGCAAATATGGGAAAATTATTCCATTTCACAGTGTAGCATCAAAGCAGATGCAGCAGCAGCTCTGCAAGAGTCCTCTGTGTGTAAAGAAACCGTAGCTGACGTTGAAGATCTTCAGACACAAGCACAATCCACAGCAGAAGGAGGAGCAGCATGGAGGAAAGCAGGATGTGTGGTAAGAAATGGGGTTTGGTACGGCCCCAATGACAAACGCTGTTTGCCAAAGAAAGTGTTTCCCTACTATGTGTAAGAAAAATAAAACGAAGAGCGTCGAAGATCTTAATGAAGAAGAAGTTTATTGCAGCATCGCAGTGACAAAATACATAAAGTACTTTGGGTTCCTCGGAGTCAAAAAGAACACAGAACAAATCCTGCTCACACATTTTATACAGTGTTTCCCGTGTGTAATTTAAATGAGTTTAACTTTAAATGTAAATTACTGAGTATCCCCCAAATGGCCGGGTGATACTATCGCCTAGCCGGATGTCCTTAATGGTAATTGCGGTCACGTACACCTTGGCTTGGTATTGTTACAGGTGTGATCACCCAAATGGTCGGGCAATACTGAATGCTAATCATGGTCGCGTATACCCTTTGTTCAGTGATGGTCCTTGATGTCTTGCTGCCGCTCCCATACTAATAATTGATTGGATTAAGTGTTCTAAATGTTTGGTAAGGCTGCTTTAAGCCAATGTAGAAATACCATACAGATAAACTGAATTGAATTAAACATATTTCTATATGACATGTAAGCCTTTTTGGGAATGAGCTCTTTCAGATGTGTACTGTGGAGTGGAATCTGGGTTGGGGCAGTCTGTAGTTTCTTACAGTCCCCTCTTTGATGCTTTTTGGCCTGAAAGCATCACATCACTTCCTTTACACAGATTACACCTCCCATCTCGGGTAGGTGCCCAGTGGCGGTGAAGCCCTGCAGTAGGTTGTCCTCCTTCGGCCCTCAGAGAATCTTACCCGTCATCGAGACATCACATCATCCTTTGGAGTTCAAAGAAAAGGTGTTCAGGTAATCTCATTTTCCTTCCTGTCATCAACTCATGAGGACTATAACCTGTGCTTTTATGTACAATTCCCCTTACTGACATTAAGATACTCGGGAGATTTTGGGCCCAATTGGGGCCATTCTCTAAAACCATTTTCCTCAAAGCTGTTTTCAGTGTTCGGTTCACTCTTTCTACCCCTCCTGAAGATTGTGGGTGCTGTGCTATATGAAGCCGATGTTTTATCCCAAGCAGTTTTGCAAGATCTGAATGAACTTTTCCTGTGAAATGGGTGCCTCTATCACTTTCTAAACTTAAAGGAAGGCCAAATCTACAGTAGATTTGTTCCCAAAGTACTCGTGCTGTGTTAGAAGCTGTGTCAGCCTTGATTGGGAATGCCTCAGTCCATTTGCTAAACGTGTCGATAACCACTAGAATATATCGGTATCCACCTTTGGCTGCAGGTAAAGGACCAATATAATCAATCTGGAGGTTTGTCCATGGGCCTTCAGCAAGGCACGTAGGTCTTAAAGGGCCCTTCTTTTTAACCCTTGATGGATTGATTTGAGCACATGTTAAGCAATTTGCGCAGTAATCTTTCACATCGTTATCCATACCTGGCCACCAAAACATATTTGCTATCCTATCTTTCACCTTTGTTACACCTAAGTGTCCCCCCTGATTGTGGATATGATACAAAATGTCATTCCGCAATCTTGTAGGTGGGACCCACACTGGAGTGTTGTCATTTTTGTACAGTAATATGTTATCATGTACCAGTAAATGTGCATCATACTGAGCAAATGGACCATCAACAATCTTTTGTACATTTTTTTTCATTCTGACTGCTTCTGTTATTAAGGGATCACTTTGTTGAGCGCTTTTGAGATCTACTGGATTGGTAATGTTGATGGTGGCAATTAGTTCCTGCTCTTGCTCTTGATCTGAAAATGTTAGTCCCTCCACAGCAGCTTTCTTTGCTAACTCATCAACAGTCAAATTACCGTCACCATGCTTGTCTGTCCCTTTCTTCTGATGTGCTTTGACTTTCAACAATGCAATCTTACGGGTGCTATTCTTCGCAGCCGACCACAAAGCCTGAATTGGACCACAATGAATCAGAGGTTGACCATCAGCACTAGTAAAACCCCTTTTCTGCCAAATTGGCAAATACTCTGTAAGAGAATTGCCCACAAATGCAGAATCTGAATATATGTTCAAATCTGAATCTGGAAAGACCTTTAACGTCTGTAACACTGCCGTTACAGATGATGGACATTTATACAGAAAATTTATTCTGTCGGAATGGATGGCAAAACCAGTATGGTATTGTCCATTTTGCCAGTATCTAGAACCATCAACATATACATCCACAGCTCCTTCAATAGCTTTTACCTCAAAGACACTTTCAGGGGGCCGACTGTGTTCATCTTCACAAATGTGTGGAGTACCTTCATACAAGAGTGTTCGGGGCAGCATTGAGTTGGGCTTGTACACAGTCTTCATATTCTTAGATCCTAAATCTAATGTCCACCTGCCTAGTCTAGCACTCGATACTCCCTTAACTTTTCCAGTCAAAAGAAGGTGTAGTGGTGTGTGTGGGGTATGTAAAGTAACTTCATTGAATCCATATATGTACTCGAAATGTGTCATTGCCCAATGAACAGACAGAAGGTGTCGTGTACAGGAATCAAAAGTTTTTTCAACTGGAGAGAGTACTCGTGAGAGTACTCGAGCATAAGCAATTGGGCGCAAATTTCCCTGCACTTCCTGAAGGAGGACAGCTGACAGTGCCTCCTCTGTTGCCGCTGTCTGTAAAATAAATGGCTGTGTCCTGTCTGGATTGCATAGAGCAGGAGCTTTGATTAGTGCTACTTTCAATTTTTCAAATGCTGTCTCATGCTCAGGGCCCCAATCTAAGGAATCCGTCTTTTTTCTTTTTCCTGAAAGAAGAGTGTTCAGAGGTTTTGCAATATCGGAAAAGCCTTCAATGAATTCTCTACAAAATCCAACTATCCCTAGGAATGACCTTAAAGCTGTCATGGATACAGGTACTGGAAGTCTCTGAATGATTTCCACCTTGTGAGGATCAGGTGTACGCCCCCCTTCGCTTATCTTTATGCCTAGATAAGTGGCCTCAGATTTAAGCAATTGGGCCTTTTTTGGATTTAATTTTAATCCTGCCTCTTTCAGTATCTGAAGTAGCTCTGCCAGCAATGTGAGATGTTCTTCCCTGGTAGCAGTCTGCAATAATAGATCATCCACATACTGAATCAAACATTCAGGTTTAGAAAACCATTCTAATATTTTGGCCAAACACTGGTGAAATAAAGTAGGGGAGTTTACAAAACCTTGTGGAAGAACATTCCATGTGTACTGCTTGTTTTTAAACTTGAACGCAAACTTGTACTGACAGTCTCGGTGTAATGGAATTGACCAGAAGCCATTGGACACATCAAGAGCTGAGTAATACCTAGCCTCTGGTAAGAGAGATGCTAAAACATCAGGTGTGGATGCCACTACAGGTGCACAAGTCTGCGTACGTTTGTTGAGTTCTCGGTAATCTATACATAGTCTCCAAGAATTGTCAGGTTTGCGTACAGGCCATATTGGGGCTAAAGATGGAGAAAAACAAGGTCTAATAACACCCTGCTCCAGTAGAGAGTCCACAGTACGTTCTATGTATGGATTTGCTTCATCTGGGTACTTATACTGTCTAAGGGAGGGCGGGTCACACCCTTGTACCTTCACCTCCATTACACTAGTATCCACTCGGCCACAAACATGTTTTGAGATAGCAAAAACACCTCTGTTCTTATCTAAAAGATCTGATAATTCGCAATCATCTACTGATAACAACGTATCTAAATCATAATCCTCTGACTTTTTTATTGCATATACTGCATGCACATCAGAAATTTCCACCACTTTTTCACATAGAGAATTACGCCAGATGCAATTGTTGCCATAGTCAAGAACATAACCACGCTTAGTCATAATATCAGAGCCTAAGATACTGCGACCATCACCAGTTTTGCTTAGCCAGGCTTTATGCTGGAACTCATCTTTGCCAATTCGAAAAGACATATTCTCCGTTTGTGATGCTATAGAAGTAGTTCCATCAAAGCCTTCAAGAGTTAGTGTATTTCTACCATTCTGTGGGGGATCATTGGAATGAAGAATTGTTAATGAAGCACCAGAATCCACCAACCAATCATTGCATCAGCCTCCAACAGCAATATTTACGATTGGTCTACCATGATTATCCCGTGACAGGGGTGCTACATGTGTTATGGAGGCCTGGGATTCCTATGCTGAGTAACACTTGGTTTGCGAAATCTGCTTTTCCATATGGGAACGCAGTTCCCCATTCTCTTTGCTTAACCTGTCTACTGTGGCTTGTAACTGATCGATTTTAAGGCCTGTTCTCTTAAGGGAAAATGTATATTCTCTAGAGATATGTCCCTCCTTGCCACATGTATAACACACCGGGAGCATATCAGGGTTGTAAGGAGGTGGTCTTTCCTGTCTATCTCCAGCAACATGGTCCTCCCTCTTCCATGAAACCTTACGACCATTGTTCTGATAAGGTTTTCTAACACCTATTGCTGAAACAGGATGAGATTTCTTGGCAATAGTGTTACTGTTGTAAAACTGGGTCATTTTTGCAATGATGTCGTTGTATTCTGACAGATGGGTCACAAACATTGTCACTGCAGAACGCGTGAGTGGGTCACATTTGTTAACCAGTGCAGATTTGAAACTTACGTCATTTGTAGTAATATCAGGATTGCCACTGTAAGTTTTGAATGCCTCCAATAATCGCTCTGAAAATGCCGCCAAGTGCTCACCTTTCCTCATATGCACATCATATATTTTATCCCAGTTAACTGACATCACACCTAGAACTTCAAGTAATGCTTGTTTCCTCTCTAACTTATTAGCTGTTCGGGTCTTCACTTTCTGATTTAAGGCTCCAGACAGAGTGTCAGGCAAACACATAGTTAACACAACGCATGCATCACCATCTGTAAATTTGTAAACATCTGCATATTGCTCCAAGTTTTTAAAAAAATCTAGTGGATCTTGTTTGGCAGGATCAAATTTTCCAATACTCTTTATCACAGCTTCTAGCTCATTAGGATTGAACCCCCTGACCATAGTAGAGGTCATTGGTTCTTCCTCTCCTTCACTAGTACGCATTGTGCTGGTAGCATGAATTGGTGCCATGGGAAATCTAACTGTACAGTCAGAGTACTGACTACTGACTGACTGAGAATCTCTTTCCGAATTCTCATCACTCTCTTCATGAAATGTATCATATCTGCACCTCGATTAGACAACATACCACCTATAGATACCTTACTGGTATTTCTCTCATTTGTGCCATTTTTAATCAGAAATTGACAGGCAGCCTTTGCTTCCTCCAATTCATTGGACAATGTCTCCACAGATGATATCAGCATGCTATTGTTAGTTCTAAAAAGTGCAATCTCGTTCTGCATTCTGACCTTTTCTTCTTTCCAGATCGTTTCAGTAGCCTGGAAATTTCTTTTACAGATTAGCCCGTCGTCCAGTTTAGATTGAAGTCGCTCATTTTCAGACTTTAATGCGTCTAGGGTCTTCCTAGTCACTTTATATGAGGCAAAAACTGCTTGTAGTGCATTAGCGATTTTTCCTTTTTTATTCTTAGGCATTTTGGGATAACTTTCAAACTTGGCAATAGCCCACTCATACGGCTTATCAACAATGTTCTCAATTCCATCAAACATTCCCTGAGAGCCGTGCTTAGCGATGTACTTAACCATCAGCTCTTCCATGGTCACAATCTTTCTTAATTAATTACAGTTACTATACACAACTTTAGTGACTAAACGTTATCTAGTTACTTTAAGATACCCGTTAGTCTATTTATTCACAGCTCCAGTACTTCGGACGCAAAATGAATAATACAGCCACAACACGTCGGGCCTCAAGTCCAACTACAGTAACACTCACAACTCACAAACAACAACACTCACAAACACTTTAAAATGTAACACTGTCACAGTACATCGGACAAAACCACACTACGTCGGGTTTTCCTGTGTTATATTTTAAAACAGTCTACTTAGCCACAGTACTTCGGGCTTAAAACTAAAGTTTAATATGCTGTCACAGTTCGTCGGACAAAACCACACTACTTCGGGTTATTGTTTTAAACTTCCCAGAGCCGCGGTGCGTCGGGCTCACTACAGCTTAACTATGTAGTTATAATTCTGCTTCACTTACTTTAGACTCTTAACAGAATTACAACAACTATACAAAAACAGTTTAAAACGTAACACTGTCACAGTTCGTCGGACAAAACCACACTACCTCTAGTTTTTTGTGTTATATTTTAAAACAATTCTCAGCCACAGTACTTCGGGCAAAAATTAAAGTTTAAAACACTGTCACAGTTCGTCGGACAAAACCACACTACCTCGGGTTATTGTGTTAAACTTCCCAGAGCCGCGGTGCGTCGGGTTCACTACACGATCACCGGTTTCAGTTTCTAGTTATAATTCGGCCGCCACACTGCGTCGGGCGGATTCACTTACTTTAGAACCTTTTAACAGAATTATAACAACACAACAAGTTTCAGTTACTTTAGAAACCTGTACACTTAAGCTCTTTGCTTCAGTTACTTTAGAAACAACGATTCTCATACACCTCTGTCACCACAGTGCGTCGGATTAATTCAGTTCCGTTAGAATCTCTAACAGAAATGTACAGAATAGGCTTAAGAACTCCTCCTGCTTATGCTCAATAACTCTGTTTCTATTCTGCCCTTAACTTTCTTTTCTAGATTTTTTTAAACGAGGGAGTTACCTAAATAAAACAGTGTAAAAGAAGAAAAACCAGTTTTTCTTGCCTTTCCCCGCTTTTTGGGAAATCCCTCCTGGCTGGCTCGCCAATGTAAGAAAAATAAAACGAAGAGCGTCTTCATCTTAATGAAGAAGAAGTTTATTGCAGCATCGCAGTGACAAAATACATAAAGTACTTTGGGTTCCTCGGAGTCAAAAAGAACACAGAACAAATCCTGCTCACACATTTTATACAGTGTTTCCCGTGTGTAATTTAAATGAGTTTAACTTTAAATGTAAATTACTGAGTATCCCCCAAATGGCCGGGTGATACTATCGCCTAGCCGGATGTCCTTAATGGTAATTGCGGTCACGTACACCTTGGCTTGGTATTGTTACAGGTGTGATCACCCAAATGGTCGGGCAATACTGAATGCTAATCATGGTCGCGTATACCCTTTGTTCAGTGATGGTCCTTGATGTCTTGCTGCCGCTCCCATACTAATAATTGATTGGATTAAGTGTTCTAAATGTTTGGTAAGGCTGCTTTAAGCCAATGTAGAAATACCATACAGATAAACTGAATTGAATTAAACATATTTCTATATGATATGTAAGCCTTTTTGGGAATGAGCTCTTTCAGATGTGTACTGTGGAGTGGAATCTGGGTTGGGGCAATCTGTAGTTTCTTATATATGCTAAGTAGACGCATGAGCAAGACCACGTGTCGAAAGGAGGGATGTACAACAGTATCTCTAGACACAGGTACACTAAGGGCTTTATTAATTACTCCCAAAAATGTTGTGAAAAATGTGTCATTTAAAAACAATGCTGGCAGAGGTGTTAAAACCTCACAGAGTGCTCACCCACAACCATGTGGATCATTTGAGCATCTCCAAATGGATTTCATGGAGTTAACACCGAATGAAGGGAAAAGATATTGCTGATTGACTATTGATATGTTCTCAAAGTGGGTGGAGGTCTTTCCAACTTCAAAACGAGATGCCGGTGCTGTTGTAAAAGCCCTCTTGACAGAAATATTCTAAGATGGGGAATTCCAGACAAAATCAGCAGTGACAATGGTAGCCCATTTGTAAACTATGCACTACAACAAGTACGTGATTACTTAGGCATAGACCTGAGACAGAACTGCACATAACACCCGGCTAGCAGTGGAGCAGTAGAGAGAGAAAATGGCACACCGATAAACAAGTTAGCTAAGTGTTGTGAGGAGACTAGCTTACCATGGACAACGAAGGCACTTCCTATAGTGTTAATATACATGTGAACACGTGCGAGCGGTAGAGTGAATTTAAGCCCATCTGAGAAAGTGTTCGGCAGACCTCCTAACACAGGTATAGGGCCGGCAGGAATGCCGAGGCCTATCTTCTGTTATGTCTCAAAAGTCAGTGCTAACATTATCCTCTGTCCTGCACTGTACTACAAACTGTACACTATGCAGCGTAAACCTGCTCTGGATCCCTCAGACATCAGCAACTACAGACCGGTATCACTTCTCTCATTTCTTTCAAAAATTCTCGAATGCATTGTGTATAATCAGCTGTCTGACTATCTCCTGCAGAATAACCTCCATGACCCCAACCAGTCTGGCTTCAAAGCAGCACATTCCACAGAGACTGCCCTTTTGGCAGTCACTGAGCAACTACATGCTGCTAGATCAGCCAAACTGTCTAAGGTCCTCATCCTCCTCAACCTGTCTGCAGCATTTGACACAGTAAACCAGAAGACCATCAATCCCAGCAAAACTGAGCTGCTGGTCATCCCAGGTGATCCATCCCCAGCCCAAGACCTTGCGATATCTCTGAACAACTCCATGATTTCCCCTTCAGCCACTGCTCACAACCTTGGGGTAACCATGGACAATCACCTGTCCTTTTCTTCCCATGTCACTAATGTGACACGCTCATGTCGGTTTCTTCTGTACAACATCAGAAGGATTCGGCCATTTCTATCCACACAGGCTACTCAGGTGTTTGTTCAGTCTCTGGTCATTTCAAGATTGGACTACTGCAACTCTCTTCTGGCAGGTCTACCTCTGAACACAATTTGCCCACTGCAAATGATCCAAAATGCAGCTGTGTGAATTGTTTTCAACCTGCCTAAGTTCTCCCACACCACCCCACTGCTGCGTTCCCTACACTGGCTTCCGGTAGCTGCACGCATCAGATTCAAAACAGTAATGCTTGCCTACAAAGCCAAGACTGGACCAGCGCCATCTTACCTCAAAGCTCTCATCACTCCTCGCACTGCACCTCGCTCATTCAGATCCACTAGCACTGCTCGACTGGTCCCACCATCTCTCAGAGAAAAAGGTAGGTATACATCTAGACTCTTCTCTGTTCTGGCACCGAGGCGGTGGAACAAACTTCCCCTAGGTATCCGTACGGCCGAGTCTCTGACCGTCTTCAAAGGGCAACTGAAGACTTACCGCTTCCTGAAGTACTTAACTAGCTCTTATTTTTCCCTGTTTATGTATTATGTTGTTGTTTTTAAAAAAAAAACAACTCAGTTTTTAGGCTAATGGTATCCCAAGTTTGTGTCCTATTGAACCAGTGTTAAATGTATTCAGTGACTGAGAACTAAAGCACTTTTTGTACGTCGCTCTGGATAAGAGCGTCTGCCAAATGTCAGGAATGTAAATGTAAATGTACACTCCGGCTTGCACAGGACTCTTCAATACACTCAGATTTGCACAGGACTCGTTGAAAACACACAGTTTTTGAACATACCTGGATTTTGCACATTACCTTATTATCTTTTTTACCTTTATATATATATACACATACACACATATATATATATATATATATATATATATATACACACACACACATATATATATATATATATATATATATATATATATATATATATATATATACATATATATAGTCAAGCCAGAAATTATTCATACCCCTGGCAAATTCTGACTTAAAGTTACTTTTATTCAACCAGCAAGTTTTTTTTGACCGGAAATGACACAGGCTTATCCCAAAAGATAATAAGACGATGTACAAGAGGCATCATTGTGTAAAAAATATTTCTCAGCTTTTATTTATATTTGAACAAAAAGTGGCATGAATATGAATAATTCATGAAAAGTGGTATGAATAATTTTGGACATGCCACTTTTTGTTCAAATGTAAATAAAAGATGAGTAATAATTTTTTCCATAATGATGCCTCTTGTACATTGTCTTATTATCCTTCTGGGAGACTCCTGTGTCATTTCTAATCAAGAAAAAACTTGCTGTTTGAATAAAAGTAACTTTAAGTCAGAATTTGCCAGGGGTATGAATAATTTTGGGGCCTGACTGTATATATATATATATATATATATATATATATATATATATATATATATATATATATATTTTTTTTTTTAATAAAATATTTTTTCTATCTACCTATCTATCTATCTATCTATCTAAATCCATAAACAGGTGAAGGACGTTCTGCCCAAGTCAATGCAAACAGATCTGCACAACGTTAAACCAGGTGACTGGGTGATGGTGAAAGACTTCAGACAGAAGAGCTGAAAAGCCAGGCGGTGGCTGGGACCATTCCGGGTACTCGTGATCATGCAAACTGCGGTGAAGGTTGCAGAGAGAGCGACGTGGATAGCAACTGTACGTCCAAGAGCTTGACAAAACAACAGATGACGATCTGAACAACTAAGAGCACATGGTGATGTGCTAGTAACCTCTCCCATGGGCTCCAACTGACTCTCTGCGACCAGTAAAGTGTCTGGGTCGAAACAAAGGGCCATGAAGCCGGTGATGACGGGTCAAACTTCCACCCTGTTCAAGAGAATTTACCTTGAGACCTCCATTTGAATAAATAATCACATGTCAAAGTGCTCTTATTGCAGTTAAGAGAATAACATACTGTATATGGTCAACCCTACTGAACTGGACTATTACCCAAATCCTGACTTAGAACCAGACACAGGGACCACCAAAGACCTGTAGACAAAACACTGAAACTGTGTATGTATTCATGTATGGTGCGTAAATAGAAAACTTAAGCTTGCCTTTTGTTTTACATTAAAAGAAAGTATTGTCCACTGAAGATCAGGTATTGCATCTGTACATCGGTCAAGTTTATGCTTTCTGAAGTATTTTGAGTTAGTCAATCACATGTATGTATCTGTAATAATATAGGTTTAAGTGCACTATTTATTATTAATAAATAAATAAATAGATTGATTGATTGAATGCTTAATTAATTAATGTTTTGAATAAATTTATTATATGATTAAACATTGATATGGTACAATATAACCCATTCCACACCCAGCCAGAAAACATTCAGTGTTCAAAACAAACAAACAAACAAACAAATAAGAAAAGAAGTTGGTGTAATGGTGCACCCTCGCATCTCTGTGATAAATTAAATACATATAAATAAAATACAGAAAGTGCTGTGTATTTACTTAACGCTGACAGAGACCGTCCCGATCACAAGGACACCAAACCCACCGTTTTGCCTGTGTTTCCTCTTTGTAACAAAATCAAAAATCATTTTTAAAGGATCATTTGTGAATGATTTTACACCAGAAGTGAGGCAGGACTTTTAAATGTGTATTTAATAAAATGTTGGCGTTATGGTAATGTATTATAATCACATCATGGTGCAAAAAGTGTTTAAATTAGTTCAACATGACGTTGTCAAATCTTATGCGCTTATTTCAGGTGAAAACACCAGCAACAGCATGAAGGAGAGAGCTGAAGCTGAGGTTAAGAAACTGATGGGAAGTTTCCTCACATCTAATGATGCACAACTGAGTGAGTAAAAAACTTGTAGTAACTTGTGCAAAGATCACTTAACCACCTTTGGACGACGCAGTAACCAACTTTACTTCAAGTCTTTTAGCCTCGCATACAACCGATTGGGTTTTCTTCATTTTCAGCAATCACTCACACTGATACAGCTCTTTATCTGTAAACTAAAGTTCACACAATCCCTCCAAACATCAGCTACTCAAAGAAATAAGTAACTAAACAAACAAACAAAAAATACAAACAAGGTAAAAAAAACCCACTAAATTCATCCTTTATTGATAAAAAAAAGTATTATTAATAATCAAAAATGTCAATAATGGTATTGTTTAAGACATTGTACTGTAAAATATAAATAATAATAAAGTTTATCTGTGTCAATTAATGTAGTCAAAACTTTATCAAATTTTAATTGTGAATCACGATTTCTTTTCAGAAGGAGATGAGGAAACCAGGACTCAGGCAAAAGTTGATGGTAAAGCTGAAGGTGTTGCTGAGGAGAGCAGCAGCAAAGAAAAAGAGAGGAAGAAAAGGACCAGGAGAGGGACACGAGATGGAGGAAAGAGGAAAGTCCAGGTCAACAAAACAGGTATGAATATTACCAGTGATGTACCCGGAGATCCAGGTTTAAAATGCTAATGGTGAAAGCAGGCACGCTAAACCACTTCATCTACAAACCACATACTCACAGAGTGTTCGGGATGACGTCATTTAAAGATCAGCGATACTGCACACTGTAGCACTGACTATCAGTGGCAAGTGCAACCATGCTAACTTATTGACGTTTCCCGTACATTTTAATTCAACCACATGCACTAAATCAAAATGTATTTAACACATTTTAACAAGTTTTCTTAGCACCTTCACTTTTAGCTTGTAGCTGTGGATAATATGGTAAGAAAAAATGACACCATACTTGATATTAAAAGCCTATTTTTGTTAATAAGACACAATTATTGTCTATATTAGAGGTCGACCGATGTATCGGTTTTACCGATTAATCGGCACCGATAGTTGATTCCCGGAACTATCAGTTATCGGCAAAAACCCACGCCGATAGTTCTTCCGGGTTGCGTCCGCTGCTGGTGCGGTTGACCACGGTCTGTTGTCATTATACAGTGTGAGAGCCAACATGGCGAGAGCCGCCTCCAGAGGCGAAAATCACTGACAACACGTGCATTTGTTTTGACAAGTGAGCGCATGCTGCCTGGAGACAGCACTGACATTTCAGTAAATTCCATTTAAAACACAGATGGTGAAAAGGTATGTATACAGTACACTACATTACATGTTTTTATCTCAATATAAAGTAATTCATTTGTTGACCAGATGTTGCATTGGAGAAAGAACAGCAGTATGTTTGCTGACAAGGCTGAGAGGACGCTAACATTAGCAGCACCTCAAGCGGTTAAAATAATGTGGCAAAAATACATGCAAGTCCAACCCAAATGTTTAATGTCATGATTGTTACCATACATTTGCATTAGTTCATACCCAGCTGGTCGCATTCGTTAGCCAGCGAAGTAGCAGATTTAAAGCCTGTGACTAGAGAGAGCAAATTGCATGCCACTCATGCAGCCGCTCATGCAGCCGCTCATGCAGCCGCAGACAGAAACACAAATCAGAAATGCGTCCGATCGCAGTTCGTTTTATCGTCACACATATTTTGCTATTTTGATTAGGTAATAATCAAGTGTCCTAAAATAGAAGCAAATAAAGTGTGAGACTATACATATAATACACATTTATGTAATTATGTAACATTTATTTAATACTCTGGCCTTTGTGTAGACATTTAAAGATGGACACTTTAGGCATGATTTTGGATTTATGTGAAATGGTTAACGTTTTACAGTAAGATTCCACTTATAACGTTAACTGAAGTTAATAAATGCTTTAAAAGTATTGTTTATTGTTTGTTTGTTAATTTAATTTAAGTCAACATGTACTAATACATTTTTAAGTTAATTTTCATTTTATCTGTTAAGTTAATGCACTATGAACTAACATGAATGAGAGACAATTGTATTGCTCAAACATTAATACATGCTGTAAAAATGTATATTGTGTAATGCACAGTTCATGTAAGCTAGCTAATACATTCTTGTTAACAAATGGGACTTGCAAAGTGTTACCTATATAATTTACATACATGTTTCTAGGTTATAGCTAAAGAAACACACATTTGACCTTCAATATTTTAATGTTTACCCTATTTTCAGATGGCAAAGGCTTTGAAGAAAGTACCAGCATGGGAGAATTTTACTGAAGTATCACCAGGGAAAGCACAGTGTAATATCTATGACAAAATAATCAGCATGGGGCCATCAACATCTACAAGTAAAAATACTATAAACATGTGGTTTCATCTAAAGCACATCCATCCAGAAGTCAGTGAAGAAGCAAAGAAAAAAAGGGACAAGAAAGATCCTTCTCAGCCATCAGTGTCTCAACGTTTTGAAAGCAAGACAGGGTGGAAGGACACAGATCCAAGGTCTCTCAAAATTGATGCAGCTATCATTGAAATTATTGCCATTGACAACCAACCATTTTCTCTGGCTTCAGATGTTGGATTGAAGAGACTCATGTCCCTTATGGAACCTAGGTACAAAATTAAAAATGAGGAATTTTACAGAACAAAGATGCTAGATGAATCCTACTCCAGGGTTTTGACAAAAATCAAAAGTGAAGTGATGAAGGACAAGGGTTAGGGTTAGGGTTAGGTAAAAGTGGGGGTAAAGATAGAAGTTAGGGTTAGGATAGGGTTAGTGGTTAGTGGTTAGGGTTAGGGTTAGGATAGGGTTAGTGTTTAAGGTTGGGTTAGTGGTTAGGGTTGGGATAGGGTTAGTGGTTAGGGTTGGGATAGGGTTAGTGGTTAGGGTTAGGATAGGGTTAGTGGTTAGGGTTAGTATTTAAGGTAGGGTTAGGGTTAGGGTTAGGGTTGTGGTTAAGGTCAGAGGTCAGGGTTAAGACGTGGGGTTTTGGTTAGGGTTTAGGGCTGGGGAAAGGGATGTGGTTAGGGTTTAGGGCTGGGGAAAGGGGTGTGGTTAGGGTTAGGGCTGGGGAAAGGGGTGTGGTTAGGGTTTAGGGCTAGGGAAAGGGGTTAGGGTTAGGGTTAGGGTTAGGGGTTAGGGTTAGGGTTAGGGTTAGGGTTGTGGAATATACAATGACTCCCCCCATCACAGCCCAGAAGACTGCGTGGTTGTATAGGGAGACAAGGAAAGTGCACGGGCCGGCGCTTGTTAAGCAATGCTACCGCTCTTGCAAAAGAGGTGATAGCCACTGGACTGAGTGGGTCACAACCTCTTTTATTGCTGCTCATGTGTGTTTTTGGCTAAATGTGTGGCCTATTCTACTGATTAAGGTTGTTTTTTATTTGTTTTATTGATTTATTTATTTATTTATTTATTTATTTATTTATTCAGAGAATTTTTGCCCTATGCTAAATTTCAGGACACATCATCAGTAGTGCTCCTCAGATTCTCTGGGTGTTTCGGCCTTTCGTCACTAAACACCCTCCTCTGAGGCGGCCAGCCGCAGGTCGATCACTCCTCGGCTTGTGTCCCATGTCCAATCAAAAAAGTGATTCATATGGTTTGAATACTAGCTAGATAGCTGCTATAAATTAGGTCACCTTAAAATCTGTTGAATAATGTTGTCATAAGCCTAATTCTATAATTTTAAGCCTATTGATTGACCGATCATATATTAATCCTATGTTTAAAATATATTGGTAAATCATATGTTTGATCCATAGTGGCTGAAGCTATCTATCCTACTATTTGTTGTTGTCACTACTGCTCCTATTTAGCTATTTTAATTTAAATTTTAATTACTCTAAATTATGTTTTAGCTAAACTATGAAGATAATAACAGGTGGGTGCGGTGTAGTGCGCCATGGACCGGTGCATGGTCGATGCTAATCATCGGTAAGAAGACTTGGCCCCATTTAAGGTCTGTTGGCCTCAGACCACCACCCTGCGTGCTGTCCAAGTGGACCCAGGGAGGCCGGTTTACCTACCTTGCTCTGCCCTGAATGACTCTCGTTAACACCGCAAGGTTTCCCGAGTCACCCGGACAGAGCCTGTGGCCGAGGTTAGGGTTAGGGTTAGGGTTAGGGTTAGGTTTGTGGAATATACAATGACTCCCCCCATCACAGCCCAGGGTTAGGGTTAGGGTTAGGGTTAGGGTTAGGGTTAGGGGTTAGGTTTGTGGAATATACAATGACTCCCCCCATCACAGCCCAGAAGACTGCGTGGTTGTATAGGGAGACAAGGAAAGTGCACGGGCCGGCGCTTGTTAAGCAATGCTACCGCTCTTGCAAAAGAGGTGATAGCCACTGGACTGAGTGGGTCACAACCTCTTTTATTGCTGCTCATGTGTGTTTTTGGCTAAATATGTGGCCTATTCTACTGATTAAGGTTGTTTTTTATTTGTTTTATTTATTTATTTATTTATTTATTCAGAGAGTTTTTACCCTATGCTAAATTTCAGGACACATCATCAGTAGTGCTCCTCAGATTCTCTGGGTGTTTCGGCCTTTCGTCACTAAACACCCTCCTCTGAGGCGGCCAGCCGCAGGTCGATCACTCCTCGGCTTGTGTCCCATGTCCAATCAAAAAAGTGATTCATATGGTTTGAATACTAGCTAGATAGCTGCTATAAATTAGGTCACCTTAAAATCTGTTGAATAATGTTGTTATAAGCCTAATTCTATAATTTTAAGCCTATTGATTGACCGATCATATATTAATCCTATGTTTAAAATATATTGGTAAATCATATGTTTGATCCATAGGGGCTGAAGCTATCTATCCTACTATTTGTTGTTGTCACTACTGCTCCTATTTAGCTATTTTAATTTAAATTTTAATTACTCTAAATTATGTTTTAGCTAAACTATGAAGATAATAACAGGTGGGTGCGGTGTAGTGCGCCATGGACCGGTGCATGGTCGATGCTAATCATCGGTAAGAAGACTTGGCCCCATTTAAGGTCTGTTGGCCTCAGACCACCACCCTGCGTGCTGTCCAAGTGGACCCAGGGAGGCCGGTTTACCTACCTTGCTCTCCCCTGAATGACTCCCGTTAACACCGCAAGGTTTCCCGAGTCACCCGGACAGAGCCTGTGGCCGAGGTCTGTCATCCGAGTGGAATCTAGCTAAATGGCCTTGGCGTCTAGGAGGCCCGTCAGGGTCGCAGACGAGCACCTCTTCGTTAACACCGCAAGGTATCCGAGATGCTCAGAATGTTCCCCTCCTATCTAAACCAGAGGTCCAGAGTGCAGCATGTAAAACACTACCTCCAGATGACTCTGGTCGGGTAGCAATCCAGCGGAGAGCGGCCCTACCTATTCCAACTCTAAACGGAGTTTTGGAATCCTTCAGGCAGCCATCAGGCTTCTACTGGGTTGGTTCCCCAAGGGGTGAGGCGTAAGCCCCTCCCCAGCTTGGATTTTGGTGGATTTGGATGGGTTATCCCATCTTTTGGTATAGTTTTATCGAGGACGGAATATTGTTTGTCCTCGGTGGAAAGTTATTAGATGGAAAGGGGAGATTGAGTTGTGCGTGGCAAAAAAAACGGGATGTCGATAGCTAGAACGGTTACCGAGATATTAACGTTTAAAGTTGTCATTTTAATATGGACCAGAATCCTCTCTGTGCATATTTGACACAGACACGGTCCAAACTCATGAATATTCATGAGGTGGTACCTTGTGTAATAATGGTGTGATTACACAGCCATTACAGGTAACAGTGCATGGGGTGGGTTAAGGTTAGGGCTTGGGGTTAGCATCAGGGCTAGTGTTAGCATCTGAGCTAAAGTAGGGTTTATGGATGTTAGGGTTAGCGTTAGAGTAGCATTAGCACGTTAGTATTAGCATGCAGGCTAAAGTAGCAGAAAAGGTTGGAATTAGGGTTTTAGGGTGTTAGGGTTAGTGTTAGCATGTTAGCATTAGCATGTTAGCATGTTAGCATGTAGGCTAAAGTAGCGGAAAAGGTTGAAATTAGGGTTTTAGAGTGTTAGGGTTAGTGTTAGCATGTTAGCATTAGCATGTTAGCATGTTAGCATATAGGCTAAAGTAGCAGAAAAGGTTGAAATTAGGGGTTTTAGGAGGTTAGGGTTAGGGTTGGGTTAGGGTTAGTATTCTAGCATTGGCATGTTAGTGTTAGCAGGCTGGCTTAAAGTGGGGGTAAAGATAGAAGTTAGGGTTAGGGTTAGGGTTAGGATAGGGTTAGTGGTTAGGGTTAGTGTTTAAGGTTGGGTTAGTGGTTAGGGTTGGGATAGGTTAGTGGTTAGGGTTAGGGTTAGGATAGGGTTAGTGGTTAGGGTTAGTATTTAAGGTTGGGTTAGTGGTTAGGGTTAGGATAGGGTTAGGGTTAGGGTTAGGTTTGTGTTGTGGGGTGGGAATTAGGGTTAGGAATTAGGGTTAGGGTTAGGGTTGGGGAAGGGGATAGGGAACACCCCAGGCCGTGGTCCCAGCAAAAGCCGAGACCGACGTTGTGCACGGGCACGCCTCGAGTCCCAGTGGTCATCCCACCATGTGTCCTTCTTCACTGAATCACCACATACTCACTCCAATTGCCTTAAATTGTCCCTTTCAGTCTCCAATCATTTACCCCATAATGTTTACTTACCCCTGTCTACTCTGGTTATTAAGTGCTTATGGTGGCACTGCCCTTTAACCATAAAGCCACTCAATAATCATCATGTTTGATGAAATGATAAATGTTCCATGGTGGATGTCTATCCCTTAACCATGGAACAGTGTTTCAAAAAATTATTCCTTTCAGGAATCACCAGCTCAATTTTTTATAGACGTCTTGATTTAATTTGCAAGTCAGTGTGCGCAATATTTCGGCTTTTCTCAGCCTTCTTCAGGCGCTGACTTGCTATTTTTTGGCACCCCCAGCCCATACTACTCTTGTGGCACCCCCAGACAGTAGTGGGCATTCTCTCTGTAACCTCTATGTAAACTTACCATGAGGTTTACTGGTCTGTG
Source organism: Hemibagrus guttatus (assembly GCA_033459395.1). Classification (NCBI taxonomy): domain Eukaryota; kingdom Metazoa; phylum Chordata; class Actinopteri; order Siluriformes; family Bagridae; genus Hemibagrus; species Hemibagrus guttatus. Next base: position 26,312,715 of record JAUCMX010000011.1, read on the forward strand.
GCTGGCTTCTAGAAGCTCTCTCCCTTCTGGGTTGCCTGCTTTTATAAGCTTGGCTCCACCCCTGGCTAAATAATATTTTTTCCAGAGCAGGTAAGTATTTTAAACTTGTTGTTGCTTTTTTCATCCTCTAGATGTCCTCCACGCTCCATTTTTGGGAGCATGACTCTGCTGGATGAATCTAGGGCAAAGTTCATCACTTTTTTTCATGGAGACTTTTTTTTAGGCATTTTAATGTTTTTTTCTCCATTTTTCAGGGCACGTGAGTATTTCCTTTTTTCCATAACAGGTAAGTATTTTAATTTTACTTGTTTATATCCACTGATTGTGGCTTTTCCTGTTTTCTAGGTGCTGGTGGTTGAAGCAGTGGGAGAACATTGGTGAAAAGCCCACCAGGACCCGGGTGGCACTGGCTGGTTAGGTTTGTGTTGTGGGGTGGGAATTAGGGTTAGGAATTAGGGTTAGGGTTAGGAATTAGGGTTAGGGTTAGGGTTAGGGTTAGGTTAAAAATTTCTCAACTAATACTCCCAAGGGAGTAAAGGAAGCACAGGCACAGACTCTGAATTATAAATCCCCCCTAAAAAAACAAACCATAAGGATTCTCTGCCCCCCATTAAAAAACTATTTAAAAAAAACTAATTTATTAATACCCCTTGGCATTCCCAAACAGTCTCCCCACCAACCAGGCTCAACCCTGCTTAGCTTATGAGATCTACCCAGATCAAACAGGATTGGGTATTCTCAAGGCAGTCCCACCGTAGCCCTAAAATTAAGATTAAAGTAAAATTAAAAGTTAAGGCCAAGACAGGGGTTTGGAGCTATATGTTCAAAATAGGGGTTGGGGTCTAAATAAAATTACAATTCAGGATAAAAATTAGAGCCAAAAATAAAAAAAATTAAAGATAGAAATTTAGATCATAAAAATTCTTTATTTAAATGAAACTAAAATAAAACATTTTTTTGAGACTGAGATAAGAGTTATCAGGATAAAAGTTGAGAAATCTCATAAAAGCCAACTTTGGGTTACACCACCTGATGTGCCCCAGTGGGTC